>JAOBAT010003349.1:3593-57286 GCA_026413305.1 Hydrozoanthus tunicans
AATGTCTCCATGTGAAATCAATGACGTTAGCGTTATATGCCTAACAACTCGGTGACGATAACAATCATGAAGAGCTCAGTAGAAATGGAAAGACAGACAAGGTGCAATGTCTCCTTGTGAAATCAATGACGATAGCGTTATATGCCTAACAACTCGGTGACGATAACAATCATGAAGAGCTCGGTAGAAATGGAAAGACAGACAAGGTGCAATGTCTCCTTGTGAAATCAATGACGATAGCGTTATATGCCTAACAACTCGGTGACGATAACAATCATGAAGAGCTCGGTAGAAATGGAAAGACAGACAAGGGGCAATGTCTCCATGTGAAATCAATGACGATAGCGTTATATGCCTAACAACTCGGTGACGATAACAATCATGAAGAGCTCGGTAGAAATGGAAAGACAGACAAGGGGCAATGTCTCCATGTGAAATCAATGACGATAGCGTTATATGCCTAACAACTCGGTGACGATAACAATCATGAAGAGCTCGGTAGAAATGGAAAGAAAGACAAGGTGCAATGTCTCCTTGTGAAATCAGTGAAGACAGCGCCAAGAGCTCAACAACTGACGATAACGATCATGAAGAACTCGGTAGAAATGGAAAGAAAAGACAAAAGGTGTAATGTTTTCATGTGAAATCAATGAAGAGTCCAACAATTGACGATAACGATCATGCTATGCTCAAAAGAAATGGAAAGAAAAGAAAAGAAAGTGCAATGTATCCATGTGAAATCAATGAAGGCAGCGCTAAGTGTCTAACAACTGAAAATAACGATCATAAGCTATGTGAAATGAATGTCTCTACGTGAAATCAAAAAAGAAAACACAAAGTGTCCAACAACTAATAATAAGCTATAAGGCAAATTAGCTTAATAGAATGGCCCTCACTTCGTATCTTTGACAAATTCTCCAAACGCTGAACCTTGTTGTTCACAATTTGTTTGGTCAGCCATTCAATTGTTATTTACAATACAAAACTCCTATATAGAATGTGCGTAGTTTACGACATTTTGTGTTAAGTTTCTAGATCAAAACTATTTCGATATATACTTCAATACTATTTTTTGAGAAGTATTTTAATAAAAATAAGTGTATATTACAAACATACTATATAACAATTAATTTTTACTCAGAATAACAACAGAAAGTTGAACAAGGCTGAGTAAATTCAATAGATACAAATAGAGTGAATCTAAACTGAAAGATTTAGCTGTTTCAACATGTTACACTCAATAATTACAATCGTTAAATTATTACAGGCTGAGTAATTTCGATAGCTAAATATGTTAAATGTTCACAATAACGACAAGGCTAGCATGAAACAACAACAGCAAAAGAAAAAAGCTGACGGTATACGCTAAAAGGAAAGGTAAAAATACAAGTAAGGCAAACGAGTCTCAAGTTCAAAGGTTCTTATGAATTGTTTTTGTACTTGTTTTTTGAAATACCTCTTAGCATTTTTGAACTAAAAACGAACCTTTTACTTTTGATTCTATGGAGGCCAAGGGCCGACTTACACCAATGAAGCTGTTTGGCATGAAAACAAGACTGATTTACATATTAAGATGAAAATGAGTAATCCTCCCAAAGCAGGGTCTCGAGAGACTTTAAAATGACCTACTGTTAACCATGGAATGTTGTAGCCGAAAGCCAGTATGGAAAGCCTACAACACCTCGTGTTCACGCTTTATTGACTCGGCCTTCGTGAGTCTTTCTGCTGATCCCTAATCGAAGGAGCGTGTAGTCGAGACACGATACACAATGAAAGAATCTGAGGTTTAAATTTATTACAACAAACAAGACTGCAATCAATAACAAGCAAAAAGAAAATATCATCAAAACTGTTTAACAATACTTGATATAAAGCTAAACATAAATTTATCGTCGTGATTAGAGATTCAATTAAGGTCTTGAGTCTGTTTATTTTTCCTCTTGTCGAGCGATTCCAATATGGCGTCCATGTGGTTTTGGTGAGTGTTGTTTATTTTGTAACTATAGAGTCAATACTACCCTCCGAATTCCTCAATGTCGCCTTGAGTTTGATTTGAGTTTGACTTTATTTCATTTGAACTTCTTGGTAAGAGGAAAGACTCGTTTCAAAACTGACACTCCTTGACATATTTTAGTGACAGTCTATCGCGAACGGCATTTGTGAACAGCTTGAAGGATAGAAGTAGTTTCTTCATCATCTTGAGCAGGACGATACTGCCGAACTTAATAAACCCTTCCAGCAGGGGAAAAATCTCTTCTTCGTAGTGAGATATCGGAACATTTGACGACTATGACAAATGGGTAATTTGGTTGATAATGCGACTATTCCCAAACGCGACGTGACAGATAGATTGGCAACTTAAGTCGGCCCCGTTAGGGTAGACCGACTAACGAACATGTCCTAAATTCAATAAGATTTCAGTCGTTTAGCAAAGTTTGCTTTTGTTCAGTACTGGTGCAAAATTTTTTATACTGCATGACTTAAGTTTTACTTTTTGTTATTCTTTGTAGCTTTGAATATTTGTGCAGTTTCAAGACTCTAGAAAACCCTAGATAAGAAAACAGCCAAGTCCATTTTAAGCAATGTCTTTGTTTTAATATTTCTACATTCCTGATCAGATTCAAAGGAACTACCATTTTTCGTTGGCACGGAATCGAAGCATGTTCCGCATTAGACTTTTCATTGCTTGAAGAACTAGATTTTAAAAAGCATTCAATACGAAATTATCCCTGATAAATCATTAAGAATTTTAAAACTGGCTTCTTTCAAGAGGTGTGCAAACTTTCCCAATAAGTTTACTTATAGTATAAACGTAACTAGTTCTGTGATTGCTTGTCCGCCATCAAAAAATAAAGTTTTGATTCTTGCTTCTTTTAAAATATACTGTTTGAGTGAATATTTTTAGTGAATCGTTCTAAGGGAGAACTCCTTTGGCAAATCGTAACGAGCTTTCGTGCAATTGCCGTACACCAGCGGACTGACTCTTGAATTGTTCAACGTCAGTTCTTCATATTTAGCTTGTAGATGTAAAATACTAAAGCCTCTTTTCGTTTTTATAATAACTATTTGGCTAGATACAAAAGCAATATCGGTAACAAGTACTAGCTTCACAAACAAAATCCAAAATATCTGAAGGAGTTCAAAGATTTTTGATGCACGATCACGTCGCCTGTACCACCTTACAAAATGAAAAGCTGCACACTGGTCAGTCATGGCATTAGTACCTGATTAGACTAATAGTGAAATCAAGAACCAACACAATTTTTAGGCTACCAGGACATTAGGCCGTCCTCGACGGAATATTTAGCAAACAATTAGAGATGCTTGCTGTATCTCGTTGTGCTTTAGACGATGGAATATAACTTCTAAATTCAGATAACAAAATCAATATCCGTGGTCAATACGAAGCACAATGGACACTTAATCTTGCTGACCACTATGTCATGAATGCACAAAGAACAATCAGTTTTCTGTTCAACGTATGATGTAAACAGATAACTAGCTTTGTAACGGCAATATATCAAAAGCAACAGATACTGCATCGAAACACGGACACTGCTGCTGTTGCTTTATCTCGAGGTTCTCTCCAAAGATGTTTGAAAAAAGAAAGCATTTTAAAGAAAGTTGGCTGAATAAGGAACAAATCGAAACTTAGAAGGGAAAGTAGAATATTGCATGCACGTGCGGCTAAGCTGTCGTTCCTGACTCCGATTTGCTAGGCGGGGCAAACCTAGCACATTCGAGAGTATATCTCTTTACATGAGATTCTATCGAATAATCGAGGACTTTTACTTTGGGGATGAAACAATTTGTCTAAAAAGAAAACAACCTTGTTACCTGGATAGAACAACCATTAACCTCACAATAGCAACAGTTGGTATGCTTAATGACTACGGATCAATGTTTCCAAGTTTCACCCAAAGCTTTTTATCCCAGTTTAAAGGCCCCCCGGTTTTAAGCCCCCCCGGATCGATATAAGCCTTGTTTAAGCTCCCTCTCCCGTTTATGAGCCCATCTACTGTATTAGTGAGTTCCTTTTGCGTTTCTTTCTAAACATCAAAGATTTTAATCGAACGTTAATTGTAACTCAAAGTGTAATGGTAGATGTTGGTTTTAATTTGATTCTTAGATTCGTTTTATCTCGTCGTTCCGAAACGTTTGTTTTATTCTGTTTATAAGCCCGCCGTTTATAAGCTCATCCAAAACCCCTCATGAAGTTATATAAGCCCAGAGCTTTAAAGTGGGCTTTTACCATATGTGACTTACCTCTATGAAAATATGAACACAGTTAAGTCACAAAGTATAGGTTGAGTCATTTCTTTTTTAAGATTGTCTTTTTATATTGTTTCAATACTGTCGAACCTTTTGCAAGTAAAGTGTGACTGATGAGACCCGTGCGATCAAGTCCTTCTTTGTTGGTCCTCCTAATGTTGAAAAGTTTATTCTGTCGCTATTTACAGAACAGATTCTAAGAGAGCAATTCTGCTTTAATTCCTTGAACACATTAAAAATTCAAAGAAAACCCTCTTGTTTTTAAAATCTCGCTCTTTCTAATTTGTTGTATAATGAGGCACCTTAAGCAACCAGCGAGTTTATTGCGGAAATCAACGTTTAGAATTATCAAAATTACTACATATACAATGAAATATCAAAGCTCATTAAACGGAAGTCTTTAATATAACAATTAACCTTGGCTGCGGAACATCAAAGGGTCTTTAGAAGTTAACTGGCTCTTTCATTTTCAACATGGAGTCTACAATTATTCGTTAACCTTATTGCAAAGACGACCTACTGCATCAATTTTTTTATAATTTCGCTTCCAATTTTGTTGTGCACGGGCTTTTTTGATTGTTTATACAAATCGCAATGCGCAACCTACTGGCTACTGACTTAATGAAAAAAAATTAGATTTCCAGAAAATATCTTTTGCCTCGGGTTATTGTTTTTTGTAGTCACTAAAATCTAGCTGCACCCATTAACGCGAATTATAAAGTAGTTACTGGTTAACAAGATACTTTGCAGGGTTCAGCCAGTGGCTGCCTCGGGAATGGTTTTAAAAATGAGCCAAATTAGTAAAAGTGTTGTCGTATGTCTACAAGAAAAAAACAAGTAATTTGACAATGACTTTTCCTGGCCCATACTTGAGTTGACTGACGTAAAATGCGAGACGATAAAGAACGAAACAGTCTACATGTCTCGAATTATCCTCTGAAGTGTGCCGTTTCTTTCTTATTAAAATTTTGCGATACTCCGAAGGTCGAAACAGCTCCTCATGCGTAATTTGTAGCCAAACTGCCTTTGCAGTAACTTGTTATTTTATAGAATAAAGGAAAAATCCATATGCTGCTTTTGGTGAAAGATTCAATGGCTATGCGTAGAAGTCTGCAAGTTTTTTGTTACTGACATTGCATGATACCAATTCATTTCGAAAACTAAAGAGTGATTTGAGAATCGCAAATGTAGCAAATGATTCCTGCTGGTCTGTACTTCCCCCTCATATATTCCATAAGCACCTTAAAGCTTGAAAAATAACCTTCAAAACATGATGCTTTCTGCAAAGAAAAATCCAGGTCCTATATAGCAAACGAAGTGGTAGGTTTCCAAAAAAGGTACACTCGTTTCCATTGATTTTGATGGAATTTTGTGTTCTTTGAAAACTGGGGCTACAAAATTAGAACTGCGGTATTTTGCTTTTGCCTGGAACATGGATTGGGGTGTAAAACAAAAAGAACGTCCGTTTATGTCTTTGATAATCAAACAACAATTACGGAAGGGTGTTAAGAACCAGCATATTTTCCAGCTTGGTAAACATGAGAGTGTTGGATATTGCCACTGAAACCGGGTTATTTCGATAGCCATAAACAAAAGTCACCAGTGCGTCTGGGGAGTAAAGAAATCCCATACTCAACTTTGCAAATTTCCTATTGCTTAAACATTTTAGTTCAAACGCAAAGCATTTTTGCCAAACTGGCCACTTTCAAGAATATACTTTTGCCTGAAGCAGAAAACTTCAACAATACAATTCAGACATCTGGCGTTGTGTCTTAATTGCATGGCTCTTTTTAACACGTTTTCCAGGGGCTCTTTAAAGACTCTTAGCATAGGACGCACAAAATTTCACTTGACAATTAAAGTCATATGGCTCAAAGAACGAAAAGATTGTTTTTCGAAATAGAACAATAGTTGTAAGATTCATAAGTATAATTCAGGTCGATATGAGCCTATGACGCAAAGCAAGACTGTTATTAATATTTTGCCGAAATTAAGCACTTAGCAAACACGCTTGCCCAATATTGATTCGCTTTGAGTTCTTACACTACACTGCTATTGGGTTTGGCAAAAGGAGATAACATGGCCACTTATAAGCTTCTATACTGCCCCCTGGGAGGTTATATTGTAAAAGAAGATGGACATTCACTATTAAGTTCTAAGGTTTTTCATTTGCGCAATGTAAGAAACCTTCAGAAAGTTTCCAAACTTCTGCTTGGCAGCGCCATCACCAGCCAAAGCAATAGACTGCAAAACTATGTAAGCTATTCGCTAAACTGACGTTCGCACTTTTTAACAACTCAAACCCTTACGTAATGTGATGTACCAACGCACTTCTAGGTTACCTAGCAACAACCGATATATAAGCAAGCGTAGTATGATGTCCGGAGTTGCCGTCAGAGCTCGCAATGGAGTGTACTTGCTGTAGTTTTCGTGTTCCTTTCGCGCTGCGAGCCCCAGTTCCAGTGGCCTGCCAAAGCTACACCTCTGATCATCTGCGAACAAAAATCCATTTTCCAGATGGTTTTCAAGCCATAGCAGTTGGTGACTTCTGTGCGGAAGAAAGAGGTCACAGTCCATTGTTGATCAAACCTGATGGACCGAGGTACGTGCAGCCAGGAAGTTATCCACTCAAAACGCGGTTTAGAGGTGCACTATCTCCCACTCAGCTCTGCCGTCATGTTGGATGCATAAGTACGTTTCCTACTGCCAAAATTCTTCACGAATCATTAACACCTATCTATCCTCGCACGTTTTCTGCTCAGCGAATAGACATACAATCTCCTGGCATTGAAGAAACATACAAACATTCCTTAGCGTTCCCTGTTCCAAGGCTAGCTTCCACTGTTTGGAGATCAAACGAGAGTCCAGTTGCAAGAAGTGAGAGCAAAATATCGCTCAACGGTAAGCCATCAGAGTATTCGGCATTTAGCAGAACCAACCGTTCTAGCAGGCGATTTTCAAGACACCAAAATGCTTGGGGAGGACCAACTTACACCGAGCTTATAACAAAGGCAATCTTGTCAAATGCAGATCGCAGACTGACTCTTGCTTCTATCTACGAATGGATTTCAGATCATGTACCGTATTTCGCGGAAAGAAAAGAATGCAAGACTTCAGAAGGATGGAAGGTAGGCATTAAATGGTATGAACGTTGTGCGGAGTGCAACATCAAGAGAACTTTCAAATGTTTTTTAAAAAAGCAATAAACTATATTCCTGGGGTTTGTTGATTTTAGTTCTTCTTTTTCCTGTGTCGCCATCACTTTCCATTTCAAACTATAAATGTCTTTTTTGTTCTTTTGAAACATCAAAAGTTGTTGCAAAAAAATCTAATTTTGAGAAAACAATATTTTAAAATTAAAGATTCGTCTAATAAAATTATTACTTTAATTGTTCCCAATGTAATATTCAGCTTGAAACAATATACCATAGCCTTTTCCGAGAACAAATAAACATTAAACACTAGTTAATTCAATTGTTCTAACGTTGTATGACGCTCAAAACAACAAGATGTTATTAAGTTTAGTTTGGGCTAAAATTAGTTTAAATTGCAAGACAATTTACACGTGTAATTGCAAGGTTCTTGAATCTTGCCCGGAGCGAGCAATATGGTTTCTCGTCGGCCACTTTCCTCAAACGATTCTTGTGGTGGCCACTCCCATACTTTCCAATATTTTCTCGTCTCGACGACGTTTACTGAAAAATATAGCCGTGTAAGCAATTGCCATTACTCAAACGTGCTAAAATAGAACTTTAAAAACAGAGAAAAAACATAGCTTTTGCCCAATTTTTCAATAAGTCTTTCTTATGTTTTCGTTAATTGTTTAGTTTGACCGCAGACCAAAATCGTGACTCCAACTAAACTTAATATTTTGCTGTATATTTGTGGGTTTCTGATTGTTAATATTCGCACCTCTATTAATTTTCTATATTGCTTGTGCAGTTCTTGCTAATGTTTAGGGGCAAACCAAGTAAACTCAACACCCTGCATTTAGAATTGTCTTAAATAGTGATATAGGACCTTTATCAACCACGAGGCTTCGCTAACTTAAAAGAAAAGGGTCGAAAGTTCTAGTAAGAGTTCTTATAACTAAATCCTTACGTCTTTTAATCCTTTTTATAAAAAAAGCAGCTTTTCTAACGGAATTTGTTATATAAGTTACAGAGTATGTCATCAAAACTACACGTGCTTCGTTTATCATTTCAGAACGCCATTCGTCACACGTTGTCTCTGCGCAAGCGTTTCATCCGGGTTCCTAAGACAGACGGGGGAGCGACAAGCTGGTACAGTTCATGGTGGACCGTCAGCGAACAATACTTAGCTAAGCAAGCCTTACTTTCTGCTGAAGCTGACAAAGCAAAAGAGAAGTATCTGGTTCTTCCTTCCTTGTCGACACCAACTGAAGGAAAGCTGAACTGAAGCAAAACAATGACAAATGGAAAACTGATGTGAAGCGAAACGATGACAAATGGAAAACTGAAGTGAAACGAAACGATGACAAGAAGCAACTCAACAGAATAAAAAAGTGAAAGTAAAAACAGCGAATGTCCTGTTATGGTTTTCTTCACCATTTTCAGAAATTCATAACTAGCGTTTGAGTTAAGTTCTAGTAAAAGAGAGACGGAATCACTTTCAGTTGCTCAATGTCTTGTAACTCGAAGGATAATTGAAGTGAAACGAAACGATGACAAGAAGCAACCCAACAACAAAAAAGTGAAAGTAAAAACAGCGAGTGTCAATTAAAAGAGGGAAGGTGTCACTTTCGTTTGCTCAGACAATGTCTTATGGTTTTTACCTTGATCTGAATTTGTTTTGCTGCTTTTTACTCTAGGTCATAAAAGATATGATTTGTGCTGTCTTCAAGTTTTTCAAATCTAAATCCATAAGCATACATATAAATACATCTCAATTTAACACAATTTTGCTAAATTCGTCCACCTTTATTTTCTCCTTACGTGCCCGAGGAATACCAACACCAATAGCTTTATTATACCCTAAACACTGAATAAATGGAAATAAAATGAAAATAAAAAAAAGTCTTAACGGTAACACTGTTACACAATAGTCTACAACAACAAGTTTTTATTTTCCTCTTTCTAAAATACATATTTAGTCTGTGTCTAGTGAAATATGGATAGTTTACCAGAAGGTAGAAACGAGCGATCGAAGATAACTGAACTGAATGAAATTGGGCATATCCACCGACATTTTTCTTGCTCTGAAAAGACTAGATATATAGTTGCTGATAGTGAAGATGTAGAAATAAGATGTAATAATTAGTTCCTATATGCACATACATGCGTATGCACACGCACATTAACGGACACATGTTTAGAAATGACGATGACAAAGCTAGTTTTAGGTGCTCTTTTTTCTACGTGGCCGTTTCACTTTCCGGCACTTCAGACTTCAAATATTTTGAATGGGTCACGTAAAAACTCAGCTGTAACAATACGTATGAGTTTATTAACGTTAACAAACGAAAGAGAATTGCTTTTAATTGAAAATAAGATCATGTTTCTTAGTTTTTCTAACTTCTCGGAGAGATAATGCGTAAAATCGGCACATTTTGCTACAAAACAAGCCATTTTTTAACAAACTTTCTCTTCAAAACACCAACCTATCTAATCAATTAGCTCACTTATTATTGAGGCTATTAAAGAAGTTTGCCGTAGGTAGCAAAGTAGGAGAGGAAAAACCAAAAATAAAAAGAAAGCCCCTAGGTTTGTTAGGGATAAAGGCCCAAATGTTTTGCTATTCCTTCTTTTGAAGACTTGTAAAAACCACCAGAAAGCCAAAGAACTACAAAAATAAACTCATACGGGTCTAAAGAGTAGTTACAAAGGAGTGTAAAACTTTCGAATAACTGGTGATGTTATTTGCTCTTGTTTAAAAGCAAAACTAGATTAATTTCTTGTAACAATGCTGAGGCCACGTTTCTTGAGATAGCTTTTCCGAACTGAAATGGTCATACAGTCAGCCTATGAAACAATGAAAAATAGCCATATAAAGGAATGGAACGACAATTAATGTCTTATGCTCATACTTCAACAACCTAATACTAGATAAGTTTGATTATTTCCAAATATTGGCTTTGTCTGTACTCAAATAGGTCCTAACTTTCAAATGGGGTGTATAGGTTGCAAGGAATTTGGAGAAAAACAAAATATAAAAGACAGTAGAAAACAAAAGCGAGTTAACACAAAGTTATCATGACGAAGCTCTAAAAGATGGCATTGATGCTAGGAACAGCAACAGCTTAAACCTTGGATATTGGTCAAACTTGTTGTTAAAGACGCTAGGATAGTAATCTGCGATATTGAATCTTTCATGCACAGTACCCTGTGAAGCTAAACTGTCATTGTTAAAGCAGAAAGCAATCATTTTGGAGAAAGTATCCCCTGTACTTCTAACAACTCCGAAATCTCAGCTGTTGAATTTTTTCTCTAGTACCAGCTTAGAAAAAATAATTGTGTGACTGTGAATGTATGTTTGTTTGAAACCATACTAATAGCAGTCAATGAATATTGCTTTCAGAACCATGAGGACAAAGACACTATTCATAGCTGGAAAAAACTGAGCTTGACACGTGAATGCCACGTGATGCATAAGCTGCATGGAAAATCAACCACGTAAACAAATGATTTTATCTTGTTATTGCTGTTTCTAACTGTTCCTTACTTATATATATTTAACTGACTGTACAACTAATCTTATAGAGCTTAAAAAAAGCTTTTTTGAAGTTAACCCCAGTTTAAGATACTTCCCCATAATTTAATGATTAATTCATAATTTTTTTACTTGAGTTAGTGTTTTTTCTGCGTAACAATAGTTAATAGACAGACAGGTTAGGAAAGCCGGCAAACCTCACAAGGAAAATACAAAGAATGTACAAGGATGCTTTGTTTTATATTGAACGAACCTGATCCTGCACATTCTTTGTTTCCGGTGTAGGTGAGAGTATTTTGACTGGTTGTTTGTTGATTTGCATTTCAAAAGCTTCTGTGTTTTCTGCACGTTTTGTGGAGCGTCAAGACCAGAAAACAAAAGAAAATGTCGAACAAAGACATACAACAATGGTTTCCTAACCAATCTGTAAATACTAATTATGACGTAACTGACCACTCATGTTCGAAGTGCGTGTGTTGTCACGCCTGGTTACAAAATTTGTAAGAAACTTTCTTTTCAACAGACAAAAAGTTTGCCTCTTTGAAGAAAAGTTGCAACTTTTTTGACAATAACAATAACAATCACTAGTACCCAGTAACCTTTATTGCTTTTTTCTCTCTTAAAATAAGATTCAGTCAATAATCTTTTAATGGAGTTTAATTTCAGTCAGCGTTAAGACAAGTGAAAGCTGTTTGCTTTATTTTATGTTTTGTTTGTTACAGCAAAACAGCAAAAATTAGTTTTAATGGCATGGAATCGCACCTGCCATGGAGAAAATTCCGATAGAGTTTCATCCTCGATCGTTGGTAGACTGCGTGTGCACGGCTAAACATTGCTCAGTCATCAGGAAGTGGTTTTATAAATAGGAATAAATCAAGGTTTAGCTAGCTTTCAAAAGCCAAATCGATTTGGGAACCTTTTTTATTACTTAAGCACTAATTAAAGGTTCAAAACTGTATTTCGATGCCAATACGCTCATTTCAACGGACAAAAACACAATCATGCCATGCATTTAATCGAGCTTTGATTTCTCTACTCAGCTAGCTTTCAAAACCCAAATCGATCTGGGAACCTGTTTCATTAGTTAAGCACTATTTAAAGGTTCAGTAACTGTATTTTGCGGCCAATGTATTCATTTCAATGGAAAAACACAATCATGCCATGAATTTATAAGCGAGCTTTGATTTCTCAACTCGCTTCCTCTCAGAGTGGAGAACGTTTGCCAAATAGAGAAAAATCTCAACCGTGATAGTTAACTGATGTATGCGTCAAGAAAGACTCCTTTTTTTAAAAGGGAAGTTGTTTATATTTTGAAGAAAGTCGAGGGACGAGATATTGCCTCATCAAGAACTAAAACATAGTTGAAACAGAGAACAATCGAAATTTTTGCCGTGTGATATTTTGGAATGCTGCATGGCGAAGATTCTATTTTCTAATTCTATTACTAACTATTTCTCCAAGTTGCAGTACCTACCGTATTTTGTTAAGGTTCCAGTGAGCAGCACAAGGAAGACTTTTCCTTCAATTTGTAACTTTTCATTGATCGAAGCGTTTCGTCCTCGCTAGGACTTCATCAGAGATAGCAAAATAATTCACAGCACACTATTTGTCCTTCAAGAACTAAGATGAGGAAATGACGGGGCAGTCACAATTTCCGTTAACATAACTTAGTAATGAGTCAGAACGTGCTTTAAAGTACTGAAGGTAAATACATTAAAATTGTGGTTCTATAATCATATAATTTGATATAATTTGGGCCTCCGGATCAACGTTGTTCCGAACGAAGAAAGTAACAACGTAAACAACTCAGCGACAGTGAACAAGACGAGCAGAAGAAGCAATTTCACAAGATATATCTACGCATTTTGACCAGAAAACGCTACGAAAAAGACAAACTACGATTTAAACACGTAACAAAGACTTTGTTCTTCTGTTGGGGAGACCAGAGAGTTAGAAAACATACCTCCAAAGACTGAGCTAAACGCCCTACTCTGCAGATTTTTTTTTGACGTAAGCAAAAAAGATGGCGGAGTTTACGAACTAGTGTCACTAACTTCCTTCCAAAGTAGTATTCAACGATAATTGAATGACAACAATTCAAATGTCAATATTTTGAAGGACCGAGTGGTTTTAAAGCCAAGAAGGTTCCTCACAGCCTACAAAAAGGACCTGTCAATAATGCAATGGGCAATCGTCCACAAGCGGTCAACGAACTAATGGAGAAATGAAGAAAAAGATGAAGAAAAACTTCGTTTTGAAACCGGCCACTCGGTGAAAGTGAACCAGAACCGCTACTGCGTACATTCTGGTGGGTTCTCTTGCTACGTTTGGTCTCCATGGCAATACAACTAATCACTCGGTGCGAAAATACAGCATTCCAGAATGAAGGATGCAGAGATTCCAGTGAATTATGTAGCACAACTGAGCCGACACAAAAATTATAGAGCTTGGAATTTGCTACAAAACGGTCTCCAACGACCATCAGCGAAGAATGTCGCTGGTTTTGAGTGCAAGCATGCAGAGCCCCGGAAAGGCCAGAATCCGTTCAATCAGTTGAAGTGGGAGTTAGATCCACCGATCCATGGAAAGAAATTCAAACCAAACAAGGTCCATCGTTGGGAAAAGAATCCATCGTGATAACAATTGTTGGGTCGCGAGTTCGAGGCCCGGTCAGACCATTGTGTTGTGTCCTTGAGCAAGACACTTTACCCGACTTTGTTCCATTCAACTCAGCTGTACCAGTTCTGCTGGGAGCTAACCTGCGATGGATTAGTGTCCTGTCCAGGGGGAGACAAAGACTCTCATCTGCTTAACACTACAGAAACCGGAGATAAGCGCCGGCCCTTTGAACCACTTAGGTTAGAGAAAGGATTTAGCTTAGTGTCCAGAGGACAGATATTATAATAATGACGTGGTCAATTTAGCTTAGCTGAATTAATCTTTTCCCCTACTGCAACGAATAATCAGTTAGAATAGCTAATGTTGAGAGTTACAGGCTGAAATGTGTAAGCCTGCTTTGATCACGTAATAGTAAAGGTTTCAGTGCAACGTTCTTACCAGGAAACCCTGATATGAAATGATTTTTGTTCCATTGCAGAAGTCGTCAATGTTCAGTTGTATGTCCATCTTTATTCCTGAAGTTGAATGAAAGAACTAAGCGTTTAGAATATTCTAGAAATGGAGATCCAGTTACAAATTCGTTTAGCATGTTGTTTTGATAACTGAAGGCTATAACCAACTGTTTTGACTACCATTGAATATGTAAAAGAAACAAGTAAATTTATTTTTGTTTCTAAATAGAGTCTATATTTAGGCCATCGTGGTACAGTAGATTGTGTTATGTTCTAACTGTTGTGGTCTTCTTTGCACGAGGGAGGAACTTACGTATAGACATTAGATTAGACATGGAAAAATACTGTGTCCACCTGAAGAGGGAAGGGATGCCAAAAACTTGTGAAGACAGGACACAAGAAACTAGAGAAAACGTGGAAAAGAAGACCTATGGCTGTAACACGATTTTTTCTTTCCTAAGGGGCGGTCCATTAATTATCGGGATAACTTGGTCCTTGGTCGTGCAAAAAGAGACGGGTCTTGTATTTGTAACCAAAAAAAAAGCCTGGTTTATGGAAAAACTCAGTTCAGGCAAAGTGACGGACTTTGAAAAAAGACAGAAAACAAAAACAAAATTGCACGAGAAATCTTACAGTTTCATTTTCGAAATGTTTTAAGTCGATCAGCCTGTGAAGCAATTATAAACCTGGCGTCTAGTTTTTGAATCACAGGTTAATCTAACAGTTTTGAAGTGGTGCTGTGCAGTTGCTTATAGATAAAAAATATACCCGGAAATACATCAAAGGATATTGTTTAATCAGGCGGTTACATCACATGGTTATTTCACGTCCTTACTGAATTACATTGCATAACGACTTCGGTCTTTAAAGATTCGAGAGTGCTACTTAAGCCACTATGTCATTGGTACTTTTATAGCTCTAAGGACTTTTACTCCACTATAGAAGGATAAAATCGCTCATGTACAAGACTATTTAAGGTTCGTGTAATAAGCTTTCAAATAAGTGCATTCAGTGCGAACAAAAACCAAACAGTAGGACGGCGTTTTATGACGTTACGTGGTTTGAAGGATATATTTTCAAGCTGCTCTATACTAAAGTTTAAAGCGAACTAGTGATTTTTTTTCAAACACTGGGCCATCAGCCATGGAAACTTCGCCATGATCAAATGAATTGGACCTGGAAAGTGAGACTGATCTCCTGGCTTTCAAACCACGTGACATAACACGTATCTAACGAGCTCAGATAGTGCTCGCCACTTTGGCTTCTTGAAGGCATTTTGTCTTCGTAAATTCTCCGCAAAGTTTGTTTTTGAAACCGGTTACAACTGTCCCAGCGGAAATTATACGGGTCAAACTTCAATTTTAGATATTTTAAACTAGTTTAAAGGTTTTGTTTCAGTAGCATTTTAAGGAACAAATATTGGAAGGATATCGGAATTTAAACTGCAGAACAACTCATGAGCAACCACTTATAGTTTAAAAGGTGAGAAAACCCAAATATATAAAGCCAAAAGTTTCAGCTTTTATCTAAGGATTAGAAAAATTTAGAAGCCAAATTGTGAATTTTCTGTCTCTGTGCTAAATAGGCGTCGCTCACAGTCCACCAGGACCCGTACCAGCTGCTTGATCCGGTCGTACGAGGAACCCTCACAAATCTTTTCCTCAAAGAAAGTGTATGGCGAATAGCGTTCTATAAAACAAAACAAGAAAAAAAAAATAGCTTAACTAATAGTAACTCAAAGAACAAAGCAGATAAGCTAGAACTATATAAGGGATCAAACTAAAGAGTGTTAACCTTGGGTGGAAAATGCGTGAATATAACATAAATTTGAGTGAGGCTTTGCCACTGGAACGCGAGATAACCAAAGTTTCAAAACAAACAGAAACAGCACTTAGTACTATATAGCGGTGAGGTGGAAAATCTTTGAAGTGCTGTCTGGCTAAGTGTAGTATTTTGACAAAAAAAACCTAGAATTGTCTTCGTCAGTCATTAGAGTGGAAGGGGGCGTAAAAAGATATAAGATTTTTGGGATGCGAGCTTACTTGGTAAGCCGGATGTTCTACTAGTACAACAAAGGCGTACGTAACCAGTTCGCAACAAAAAGACCGACTGCAACAGGCTGCAATTGGCTGAAACTATATTGTTTTTTCATCGAGAATAGAAATTTTGTTTATTGTTGCAATGTTTTTGTACTAGTATCCCTAGAATGAGATCAAACCGGGTGTCTAAACTGTGACGATAACAACGACTACTATGAATATGATTACGACTGTGATTACGGCAACTACGAATACGAAGACTACAACTACTGCGATTACTGTAAATACGATATACATATCTAGGGCGTTAACAGGAAAGGGGGTCCTTCAATCGTTTGGCAATATAGCCGATGGAGTGTTTTTGCGCGTGCAACATTTAAAATCCCCATAAGACTCAACGCTTGAAATTCTGAAACGCCATTACATAGACTATAATTATAACAAACCTGCAAAATGCTTGGCAACTCAAATTTGCTCTTTAATTAGATTTAAGGCTTTCAAGACTTGACTGGAACTTAATCAAAAACATGAAATGGCTTTAGTTTCGTTCCAATTTCACGCTACATTTCTAGTAAACATTGTAGGATAGCACTTCAAACTAAGTTCAATCGACCAAAAACATAGTGGTCACAGAAAATGCCGTCAGCCAAGTTTTTGTCACAGAAAAAACTAGAATTTTTGGCTTTTGCGCAGGCCCGTATTATCAGTGCTATTTTGGGTTTATTATTATTATTTTTTACTTTATTTTTAAAGCTAGTTTCTTCCAAAGTATTGCTTAATTCCTAATTCACCCTTTAATTGATCTAAATTATTGACAAAGCCAAGCTCCAAGTAGTTGGATTCGCTCTTTGAATTATTCGATTCCTGTTTGTTCCACGAGACCCTTTTCCTGTTATTTGTCTTCATATTTTTAACAGTTTTTCTCTGAAGTCAAGGTGAATAGTGGTAGAACATACTAAAAGCCACTATTCACCGAGACTGAAGGGAATCATTGTTTTAGTGTATACAAACAAGGTGATTTCAAGAAAAATTCAACAACTTTTAGAATTTCGATTTTCAATTCCTCACACTCGTTTTAATTTATGCACGCGCCAAAGCTAGCGACTCGTTTCCATGTCGCTGAACTCATGCGTGAAAATTAATTGATGCAAAAGAGTCAAACGACTTACAGTTCACACAAAGAACCTCAGCCTACGGGAAGTTTTTAAAGGGTTCCTTGCCAAACAGCGTGGGAAAGGCGAAAAGCAATTGCTATAAAGAATCATCACGTCGATCAACAACTTAATCTGGCCAAAAATCACTTGAAATGACAGCTCCCGAAATTGTGCCATGTGCCTGCTGGAATGGCTGCGTTGCAGTAGCGCGACATTTAGTCTTAGAATTTCTTGAATGGAAACTTCCTTGAACTTAATGAGACATGGGACTTGCAGTCGGTTGTTGGATGGAATGTGCTGTGACTGTAAGGCTTGAGAGTTTTGGTGAACGAAAGTCACAATAGCGGTGAAGTTGTCACAAACTACTCAAAGGTCCATCAGCCGATCGTTCAATGAAAGAAATCATGCCTTCAACTCTTTTGTGGCCTCAAACTTCGAACCCTGAGATAGCGGCTTTTTTGCATCTTAACTAGCTGAAGTAGTTTGTTGTTTGACTCATTTCTCAAATATCAATTCAAATGGCTCATCTCTTAAGTAGTCAATGGTGTACCCTATCGACACCAAACTCACTTTGCTGAACAACCGTCAAACATGCTTACGAGCAGACAGGTAAGACTTTCTCAAACATTTATTAATTTTGAACAGTTGTATTCACGTCTTGAAACTTTTACTCAAAATTCTATTGTGGAAACCAATATATATAATGAAACAAAACATAAACATTGATTTGTCGCCGTTATTTAAAAGGACACCATTTGTTTGTTTGAAAAGTTGTCAACATTGTTGTTTTAGTTTGAGTTGTTTGAATATTATTATAGTGCTTTTTACTTTGAAAGCATGCAGTGCATGTTTTGTTGCTTTTTTGGTATTTTCTGGAATTTCTTGGATAATGCTCAATAGCCCGAGATAGAGAACCAATCAAATTTCGCCATTAAAAGGTTAGTATATACTAGACACAAATATACAATAAGGGAGGGCATGGTCATTATTAACGGCGGGTAGGGGGCCGAAAGGAATTGTACTAGGCCGTGAAACTATTGCTAACACTTTTGTGGGGCTATGAAACCTTTTTCAAGATTTCAGGAAAACTTTAAATGTTTAATGAAAAATAATTAATATTTTGCATATATGGACAGTTCTATGCATGTATGTACAGTGTCAGGGTTTTCTCCATTGCACCTCATCTAATCCACCCCCACCCCTCCGTATTTTGCAACATTTATGTACTTCATATAGTCACGATTTCATGAACTATTATAACACTATTATATAATCGTCCTCCTGGTAAATTATATTTATATTTAATTATGTTTTAAATAGTTTATATATTTCTGGTTGTACCAATGTTAGATTTTTTAAACATATTTAAAATATTAACATGATATTAAGTTAACTGCAAAAATATTAAATGAATAGGTGTAAAAATTTGTTATTCTAGCTGATCTGTTAAAAATGAGTTAATTCAATTTGTATTTTTCATTTCAGTCACATAGAAGCTCTGGTGACTGGCTCGTAGGTAGGAGGGGGGGGGGGAGGTTGGCAAATACGCCACCTACAGAAGCTAGTTTATAAGGGTAAACCCCAAAGTCTGCTATGCTGAAACTTTGAACCCCCCTCCCTCCCCCCTCCCCCCCTGCGCACAAGAAACACTGGCTATGGGCCTGGTGAAGAAAATTAATTGAAGTGTTTGATAATTCGGCTTGCAGTTTGTGTTTGGAAACTCTGTATATTTTCGTAGACGTGGATTTCTTCATGGCTACGGTTTCCACTCAGGTGTTCTTCAAAAATCTTCTTAAACAGGTTTCGGCTCGTTTGAAGAGTCCTCGTCAGTTGTAGAATCATGTCCCAATTGATAGGGTCTCCTCATGAAGGTTGTTTCTCGTACTTGTGGGATGTGACTTTAATTTTCTATTCCCACTGCCATTTCTATTCTGGGCCCTACTCCCTGTCGAAATTCAGATTTTGAGTTCATGATCGTACTCGGTCCTACAAGGCCCATGTTAATTCGTATGCCCTCGTCAATCTGCCTTGTTAGGGGGTCTGTAAAGAACTTGTAAGAAGTGAATTTTAGTTCTCATGTGTGTTCTGCGCATGTTTTTGAGAGGGTCCTCGGACTGTCTTTCTTCCAGGGCTTTTGTGTGTTCCCTTAGTCTTGGGTAGAGGGTGCGACTTGTTTCCCCATGGTATTTGCTATCAGTGCCTTTACCTCGACACGTTATGCATGAGACCACATATCCTGCTCCGCCTGGTGTCACTGGCAATTCATATTACTGCCCTTTCCACCCAAACAAACTGGGCAATCTTTCTTCTCGCATGACGTTGTTCTCTTCGGGCTGTGCTTCATAATCTTTGATTTCATCCGGCCTTAACTTTCTTTCTTCCTTTCCTCTGCTACTCGTTTCGAGGGCTTTGCTAGCTTTCCCCCTGGCGTTGCAGGACAGAATATGGGGAAATCATAAGTCTCCTCTGCTCTTCTTCCTCTTCTATACCAGTTAATATTTCTTTACTTCTTTATCTTTTTCTCTTTCTTCCTTTCTCCATGTCCTATGCCTGTTTTTTTTGTATGTGATAACATGAAATTTCTAAACTTAAAGCCCGGGTACACCCAAAGCGTGCTTTGTGGCCACTTTTCTTCATGTTTCGTAAGGTTTCTCCGTCCATGATTTGAATCTGCAGAATCGTATCGTTTATAAGGGGAATCAGCTTGAATATTATAGGATTTTTCGGATGAGTTTTGAGTTTGATTATAATTTTGATGGTATTTTTTTTACAGGCCCCCTCCTCGGCATTAACAATGACCACTCCCTAACGATTACGACTTCGAGTACGTCTACGATAAAGACTATGATTATAACTTAAACCTCGACTGCGATTACAGTTGTTAATACTTCGATGCTCGTTCCCGTTACTCTGATTAGAAACTTTTTTCTATACTTGCCCTGTAATTGTTTTTTTAAACAATTGTACTCATGTAAATTTCAAAAAGCTCAAATTGCATTCACCCCACGCGGCTCATGCATTTTTGATACTTTTTTGAAAACCTACTTGTGCAAACTGTATCCAAATTGAACTCGAAGTCGTTTGATTACTTATACAAATATCTAGTTTCTTACTGTCAAACTCTTGCTGCCCGCAGGATGTTTTCAAGGGCAATTTGCGTCGCTGCCTT
Source organism: Hydrozoanthus tunicans (assembly GCA_026413305.1). Classification (NCBI taxonomy): domain Eukaryota; kingdom Metazoa; phylum Cnidaria; class Anthozoa; order Zoantharia; family Hydrozoanthidae; genus Hydrozoanthus; species Hydrozoanthus tunicans. The sequence goes on from JAOBAT010003349.1 coordinate 23,968, forward strand.
CGTTAAACATTATACAAGTGTTGGAACTCTTCGAAATATTCTTGGTAAGGCCATTGTTTCTTTATTAGTATTCCATCTTCTTCTATCACATAAAATCCAAAATTATCGCGCGAATTGAGAGTCAAAAAATCGACGCTTGAAACGACAAGGATTGGCTAGTTTTGTTTTTTTCTTGGATTTGATTGTTCAGATAAAAACTATTCTTGTTTTTCCAAATTGTACATTTCGCTTTTTCAAATTTAAACCCCAATTTGAAAATGTATATACAATATATAATATATAATTTTTTCATTATATAATTCACAGTTTTAAAACATTAAAGAATAATACATAGCTATGTTGAGATTAATGGTAACTAAAGAGTTATGTCAATAAAAAACAAACATTCAAGCAACAAACAACGTACAAATGCCAAAATCTGAGCATGTTTCATTCTTACTCAGCATATTAAATCTAATCAACATACGGTGATTCGGAAGATGACACAACTTTGTAAACATTAAATGATATCAAATGGCCAAAATATGAGGTGTTTTGAGGAACGGCATACTCCATGATTTTTTTTTCAACATCTTTTGTCCGCCATTTTGTTTCGGTGTCATTATCTACTATTTCGAAGATAAATATTGTCTAAAATCTACTATTTCTATACCAATTAAATTGCACTTAGTTAAGCTGATATAAAGTGACAATGAATATCAAAATGTTAAAACATGCGAACACTTGATATTTACTCAGCATATTTATCTTATCAATATATAATGATCTGGAAGTAAACAACAATCATATAAAATTATAAATGCCAAAAATGAGAATCTTTCATTTTTACTCAGCTTGCTGAAACTACCAACATACAGTGATTTGGAAGATGACACAGCTTTGTAAATAAAAAGATAACGTCAAAGTGCCTTTTGAAATATGGGAAGGTTCCATTCTTAGTCAGCATACTAAATCTTTTAAATTAACATACGGTGACTGAACAGGAAGATGACACAGCTTTGTAAATAACAAGTAATATAAAACGCAGCGAAAATATGAGAATCTTTCTTGCTTACGTATTCAGTCAACTTAATCTAATTAACATACGGTGACTGAACAGGAAGATGACACAGCTTTGTAACTGAACAAACTAGATACTCCAAGACCGTTCCGCTGGGCGAACTTTTGTCAAGTAACCCGGCTTCTAAACTAATCGATTCAACAGTTGCGGTAATTTTGGAAATGAAAATAAAATGCTTTGGATGTAACTGGTCATGGTAGGCCATATCAGTTAACATCTTTTCTTTTTGCGGTAAATTTATATATGTGTAGCCTGTCAGACTTTTGCAGATTTTTTTCTTCTATTTTCTAAACACTTATCTCGCAGCATATTCCAATTCTACACAGTTCTCTTTATTCCGTTTTGCTATTGGTTATTTACGAATTTTCTATGATCTTCTGTGTGGCATTATCTACTATTTCGGAGGTAAATATTGTCTCACATCTACTCTCTCTAAACCAATAAAATTGCGCTTAGCTGAAATCAAAATGGTAAAAATTAAAATGTTTGATATTTGCTCAACATATTTATGTAATCAATGTTTAGTGATCTGGAAGATGACACACCTTGTAAACAAAAAATGACATCAAAATACAAATACATGAAAGTGTTTCATTTTTGCTCAGCATGTTTAATCTAATTGACATACAATGATCTAGAAGATGACACAGCTTTGTAATCGACAAATAATATCAAAACGCCAAAATATGAACATGTTTCATTTTTACTCAGCATATTTAATCTAACCAACAGACGATGATTTAGAAGATGATACAGCTTTGTAAACAACAAATAATACCAAATTGCCCAAAATTTGAGCATGTTTCATTTTAAGTCTAACCAACAGACGATGATTTAGAAGATGACACAGCTTTGTAATTAACAAATGATATCAAAATGCCAAAATATGAAAATGTTTAGTTATAATTTACTCATCACACTTGAACTAACTAACATACAGTAATTAGGAAGATGACACACATTTTGTTCTCGAGGTGGAAAAGGAACGCTTTTCAAGTTGAAATGCTCAAAATCTTATTATGCAAATATATGCCAGTGAGTCCAGTTTTTTCAAAGAGTAATGTTTGATTAAAAACGTTAACCAGTCAGTCTGTCGGGATTCCGGTCATTGACATGACTGATATTCTAAGTGTTTCAACTTAAAATTATGAATTAAATAGCCGATTTCCCTTTCAAAATAACAAAGGGTTGTCGAAATTTTTGCTTAGAGAAACATCTTGACGGCATAGTCCCTAGCACTCAGCACAAGAAAACAATATTCCGTTAATTTTTTCTCGAAATTGAGGAGCACATTCTCATCATTTTTAAGTTTTATGCGACAGCAAATGTTTTGCTTGACGATAGGTTGATGTAAGTGCTACTCAAGTCACGTTGCATTCCGCGGTAAATCTTGTTAAGTAGTCTTCTCGGTAATTCAAGAGATACTTAAAACAACAGATACTCAATAACAATTCACGTCATCTAGATTTTCCGATACACAACTTGTTCTCTAGGAAATGCAGTTCAAGTGTTTTTCATCACTTCACTAAACGTCTCTAACCACATGGTCCAGTCTCCAATAATAGCTGACGATCGAATACAAATTAATTAGAAGTGATGACGTAAAACATGGTGGGTTTCATCTAGTAAAGACCAAACGACGCCTATGTACCCACTTCGCCCTCAAACACCTGCGTAAACGTGTTTGACTCATAATGGAGTGACGCCGGTCTGCACGAGGTAGCTAAAAAATGCATAGTGAATAAATAAATGTTTATTTGCATTAGCAGCATGGAAGACGCCCTTCGAACATATAAACCAGAAATTCATTCAGTATACCAAAAATCAGCTGGTAGTTTCAAATACAATGTTGCTAAGTTTTCCTCTAAAAAACTTTTTGACTTTCTTTAGCTGTTGTTTATCTCTTATGGGATCAAAAGATAACTTTAACAAGCTGAAATCATTATCAAGTTTACGCAATGCGGTCTTTTGATCGTCTTTTCACCCCAACTAGTTTACCCCGTGCGAAATGATTGAGTTTACGTCAGTCTACTTCAATCCGTTAAACACAATAATTTGTTGTGATAGGTGTAAATCTTTTCTTTCAGTTCTGTTACTCATCTTGCTTCCGTTTATATAGTCAGGATCAACGACTTTCAGAACCTTTCCCGACTGAAAACAGAACAATTCGGTTTCCATTTCTCCAATTTTACGTCAAGTTAACGGTTACAAGTAAAAAATTTGCCACGGAAATCGAAGTTTGCGCCGGTGTGCTACTAGCTACTTGACTAAACAGTTAAAAAAACAGCATACAAACGGTGTTGTGACGCTGAGTAGAGTGAGTAGAACCCACCAATTTAAATTTTTGCCATTTTTTTATTTTTAGGAATGTTGTTGTTTTTGTTATCAGTGTTGCCAGTAAACAAATTCGTGCTCATTGTTTATTTACTGACTTTGGGTTGCACTTGTTTCAAGAGCTTCCTTGATAAAAAAGAAAAAGAGGAATGTTGTATTAACACTAAAAGACAATAGTTCAAAACAAGAACCTAAATTAAGATCAATAATAGTAATATACCACAATTGAACAGTCAATCACAATAATTACGAAAAGCTGATATTAGTGTTATTACATAGAGATAATCATCAGCAAAAATAGTAGATTAAAAGTTTACCCCACATAAGAAAGAATGAAATAATCTCAAGCGTAAATACAAGTGTGTACCTATATTCAGGAGATTATCAAAGATTGTCATCAATTGGTGACGACAAGGATGCGTTGTTTATTTTTCATTGATAGTCTCCTGAATATAGGTAGACACTTGTAGTTACGGACTCTTGCTACAAAGGCACTTTCTTCTCTACACCTGAGAACCTTATAGTTTTTGCAATCATATAGATATTGCCTTAGTGTATATTATAATCTGTATAGGTTACCCAAGATTGTTTGCATAGTTTCTTCTCATAAAGATTTATCGACTGCCAGAGGGTCAGCGACCGCATTCTTAAGAAATTGCTTACACAAAAAAGCGTAGAAGTTTAGCTTCTTACCTGCTATATGTAGAAGTAACCAAGCAAAGTCGATCTTACGTCTTATTTTCTGAAGCCTTCATTTAATTGTTTTACTGGTTTAATAAAGATTGATTGCGGCAATTCTACACATCGCCAAAACAAAACAAAAAAATAGTAAAAGATATAGAACCACTGGACTACTGCGCAAAATGCTTTGAGGTTAATTCGTCATGGTATTCTATTTTATCTGATTTACATTTGCAGCTAGTTGTTGTCAGTCAGGCATTCCCTAGTGGACCGCTAAAAAGATCCATTTTTTGAATTTCAACTTTGACCGAGCTAAAGAACTCGCTTGTAAGAATAAAGTAATCCGTAGAATTCTAGCTTTCATTACCTTCCATCCTTGCGAAGATGCAAAATGTTTCCGCTCGTTGAAATACTGGACATTTTCCGACATCCAATCATAGATTTCAGCTAAGGTCTTTCTCCTATCGGGGGAGGAAAGAATCGCTTCAGTGGCTAACTCTGTGTAAGAAGGTCCTCCCCACGCGTTCTGACTCGCAACAGGCTCTAAACTACTGATGTCCACCTTGTTAGCAGCAGCTCCATGAAAATTTGTTTGCGTGAAAAATTTCTCCCTAGCTGGTGAGCGGCACACGTGGCCCTCATTTGACCGAATTAGTTCAACATCCGCTGTCTTTTTGCAGAAATTATTGTCCTTTACTGCTTGCGTCTGACAGTAGTCAGTACGAACTGGTTTAAAAAACTTACTTTGTTCTGTTGTGGGTGTACATAAGAAAGCATATTCTATTCTGGAACTATTATCAATGCTAGGAAGAAGATGACCTGTTTTGCGCTTCCTCTCTTTGACGGTTGGTCCTCCAGTTGGAAAACCAATTTCCTCTGCAGGACTGACATGCGTTGCAATCTTTGTGCCATGAGGGATCGAGTCAGCTGGGTTCAGAGTGTAAAAGTGAGTTTGGTCTCTTGGCAGTTGAACGGACTTCTGTTGTTGAAAGAATGTTTTTCCACTTCCAATTCTTCCGTTCTCCAATAACTGGCGTGCCAATCTACGTTGACGGTCAGGCTCAAGGTTTGTTCCGTGAATTTTCCTCGTCTTTATTTCGTGAATGGAAGATTTAGCATAATTAACCAAACTCGAATCTTCATTTTCTGTTTCATGACGTTGGTTTATGCCTACTGCCAGCGAAAGATTGCAGTCATCCAAAGAGAGCTTCTCATGATTGTCGTTTTCTTCTACGTTCTTAGCACCAAACGAGTCAGGAAAATAGATTTTCGTTCGACATATATCCAAACCACATTTCGCATTTCTCAATTGAGTTGGAACTATGATTGCTTCATTAGTCTGTGTGAGCCATTGTGAGCAGTGCATTGCTGTCTAAAGCAAGACAAAAATGAATGCTATGACGCGAAGAGTCAAATCTGAAACCCCTTCTCGAGTTAGTGGTCACAATTATAAAGAATGATACTATTAACGAATTAGCAATATCGCACCCCTTGTCACATTTTATAAATTCGGGCTGTTGAGAAGAGCCTTTTTTTATAAACTTAATGTCAGTCCGTGTAAATAAAGCTTCGGTCATCGGAAGTATGATCAAAAATTCACCTTTTTTGTTTTGAACTGATACAATCATGCATCAGAAAGGTTTTAAATGTTATACACATTGATAAAAATTTGAAATGTCTTTCAGAACCTCAGGTTTTTCGAAAATATACGATAACAAATGGTTTCCTCTACGAAGAGGAACATTAAAATGAAAATCCTATTGTAATCTTAAACTGTAATACATCATCTTACTCCTAGCCTTTGTACCATGTAATTTGGCCATCATTATTGAATATTCTAGCTGTTCAATTTTCCAAACTCGTAGCAATATCAAGTTAAAAGAAAAGATTAACGCCTAGGCCCAATAAGTTAACTTAAAGGCTACTAATGGTTATCGGCATATTTTTTTCTAATTTCTTTTCAAGATCATTTGAAGCTTAATTTTTGCGCAATGTACATCTTTGAAATGAACTAGCTGTTGATCCGAAAGTTTTTGTAACACTGAGTATATCAAAGAAGAAACCTGTAAGGGTTTTTTGTTGTTGTTCAAACATTGACTCGAAAGCAAAATAATTACTTTGCTAAAATTAAAAAAAATATAATGTCGTTGATTGCTAGTTTTATATAACGTCAGTTCTTTAATATAAATTCCATAGCAATTACAGCGGTTTAGTCGCGAAAATAACTTGCCCTAATTTGCTGGTGAAACCGTATTACTTACAATAGCAGGTTAAATGAAAAATTAAAAACTAAAAAACGCTGCAGAGCACGAAAACTCATCTAGTAATTGAAAATTTTAAAAATACACAACAAACAGCAAATTAGCCCGGTGTCTATCAAATGAGTCAATAAACTGAACATTTTCAATTAGTATAAATGAATGCCACATAAAACTTGTTGTTAGGGTTTAATTTGACTGTTTTTGTAAGTCACTCTAAAGTAATAATGTTCTGGGAACGCACTTATATTCTAGTTAACTACTTTCCTAACTGAAGTAGTCAGAAATTGGCTTCCGAGAGATAATAACTATTTTTGACCACAAAAACAGGAATGCCACTTCAAACATTCTTTGTTCTCGCGTAAACACCTCATGAGTTTCAGAAAGGTCCTATATAAAAAAGAACAAGAAACATATTCTTGAGCATCAACACTTGAGCATTCAGAAGCATGAAGCTTTATAAACACCAACGAGTTTTGACTTACGCTGCTAGACAAAAAGCCTTATTAGGCAGTTATATACGACTGACGAACATGGTACTGGAATACTAAAGGTGGGCGCGTAACGGGAACTGATCTAAGTTTTAGTGAATACGAGGAAAAAGAACAACAAGGGGAAATATGGAGTGAGCTAGACTTCAGCAGTGTGTTTTGTGTTAACGAAACTAAGTTTCTGAGAGCTTTGAAGTGCTCTATTGAGTTCGTGGGAGTAAATTAGCTTAAACTGATCACAATATGGACTTCCACGTAACCAGATGATTGTTGGAAGTTCCGGTAATGTTCCACAGCTAAAATTAAAGACAAAATATAATCACTAATGAGTCAATTCAATTTCGTTAGTTGAAAAGCTCATGCTTATTTTGAATTTCTGATAAAATACTAAGACAAATTTCTCCTATTAAGACAGGCAATCTCTTTCCTAATTAGTGAAGATGCAATCATGAATTCATAACTGTGTAATCGTAAAGTCAATTGGAACTTCGATATTCGGTAGCTAGGGTAATCAAATTCACCAGCGTCAAAGCTTTCTTGTTTATTGTGTTGTAGTTTTAAGAGATAAGCTATGTTTCATTGAAAGAAACCTTTGCAGATCACTGTTGAGGGTAGTGAAAAAAAGTATCAGTTCTGCATCGGTAATTTTTATCGAGGAGCACAAGAGAAAAACTTAACGGCTTGTTCAAGTCGGTGTAATACCGTACTCCAACTTTTTTTTATTCAATGAAGAAAAGCTCTTTGTTTGGTACTATCTAATTTGTAACCGAGCTGTGCTTGTTGAAACAAATTTAAAACTGAGTGGTAACCACAAATCACTCACCAAACCCTTGCCTTAGAAGATCTTTGCGCTTTCTTACGTTTGCAGGACGGACTCGCAAACGCAGTATAGATATACCCTTTCCTTAACTGAATTGTAGACACATACGGACACACAGACTCAAAGCTAACATACATATGGCAATGTACACGCACAAACACATAGACTAAAGCTAAATCCGTTTTTGGCCCGGCGCTTATCTCTGGTTTCTGTAGTGTTAAGTGGATAAGAGTCGTTGTTTCCCCCTGGACAGGGCACTAATCTATCACAGGTTAGCTCCCAACAGAACCGGTACTCATTTATACAGCTGACTCGACTGAAACAAAGTCAGGTAAAGTGTTAGATAGCGGGTTGTTTTTTTCACCAAATAATGAATAAAAAGTGTGAACTGAACATTTGAAAATTAGTTTTTAGGGAAAAAAAAGGACTGCGCTGTTTAACTTCAATGGTCGCCGCAGTTATCTATTTTTAGTTAAAACTAATTTTTGAGTTAATTTTAGTAATCATTGCAGTTCTGCCATCGTTATGCTTGCAATTCTTTACAACGAACTATTAGGCACCTAAAAGTGTATAAATATTCTGAGCCGAATATAATCAAAAGCAATATCGATTCCGGAGTTATTTTCCATCATTCGCAATATAATCAAACGCAACGCGTAGATTTTAAGGTTTCGATTCTTGCAAGGATATTTTTAGACATGCTTGTAAATTTTTAGATGTGCATGTACGTTTGCTACCACATCAATCGTAGAAATCATTTCTACAAATGAATTGCGTCAAAGCCTTATTTTAGTACCATATAAACGTTTCCGAGTGTATCTTAAAAAATCTTTAAATAACGATGTTCCCCGAGAATGCAAAGGGGACAACTGACATTTTTGCCATAGCTATTCTTCTATATAAAAACTGTGACACTAACAAGCACTTAGGAAATTTTTATTTCGTTTGTGGCAATAGCTCGGCGATATGCAGTTTAATGGATAATTAATTTTAAAAGCAAGAACTCTAGAAAAATGCACACACCATAAGGCGCTAACAAATAGACGCGAAGCTTAGGGCGACTGTAAGTAGATTTATACAAGTCGGTGAAATTTTGCATGTTGTTCGTTGTCTTTCATAACTTTTTTCTCATTTTTAATCCTTGAGCATCTCTCTCATTCAAATCCACTTTTGTTTCGCTACGGGTTCTTTCTTTCATCTATCATAGAAATGTCCAACAAAAACAATAAACTTCCTATTGTTATATTCTATAGACAATAGTGCTTTTAAAGCTAATGATAATGTCTTTTGAAGAAAACATAATTGGCGTATATGTGAGGTAATTTAGGGATCACGGCAATTTCATAAGCTTTAAAATTAAACATTGTTTATTTGCATGTTCAGTTAACCTTAAGCATCGAGTATAAACCTGCATTTGTATCAAAACGTAATGAATTGTTGACTCGTTTAATATTTCGTTTGCATCTTTGTTTACCTTGCGTGCTTACCTGCACAACGTTGAGGTGTGACGTCACAATGGTACCAAACATGAAAGGGTACCGCTGTACATTCGAACGTGGGCATCATGCGATATAAAATAATGATACTTCTATTTGGGTCCACAAATACTTTTTCACTAGGCTGCGTGCATAACAAAACAAAGCAAAAAACTGTGACTGAAAACTTCCGGATAATTTTTTTGCTCGTGAACGAGAAATGTGTGTTGAGTAATGTTTTAAAGAACCAAAACATTTCTACTTAAACCAGTTTAGTCATAGTTGTGCACCAACTGAGCCGCAATTTATTCTCAATTTGTTCCCCAAATCCAAGGCAATCCCCAACTGTGCATCGTGCTTCAAGTTGTTACGAAAACCTCACTCGAGTTCTTAAGCAGCAAAAGTGATAAGCGCATCCAATCTCAATGTAATTTTATTGTGACTTATCTCATCATTGCTCAAATGTATACATATCTCAGTATATAACTAAACAATTAACTTGCTAAAACACATGTTCTTTTGCCAAATTTTCAGCTTTTTTGATAAAGCCTTTATCAGGACAACTTACATGTTCTTATAGATGTATATGACAAGCTAATCTTATTTGTAGATATTCTAGAACTTTAATGATCTATCTTTCATTGTCAGTTTGTTGTTAATTTTTTTCCGGAATTGGGACTTAATGCTCTTATTAAGTTACAACACACAATTTGCGTGCACGCACTTCTTTATAGGTTATTGTGACCTTAATGCAAACACTATAGTATTTAAGTTTGCTATATAACAACTGATAAATCAAACCTTAAGCTAATGTGAAGTGAAACGTGCATCGAAGCCCTTCACTGACTCTTTTTAAAAATAACGTTATTGCATGACTCCTAGAGTTCAAGCCTTTTTGAGAAAATTGACAACAACTTGTCGTTTTGATTTTGAGTTAATTGCAAATTTTATCGTGGAACCTACTATTCATATACTGGACGAGTTACGGCGAGTTTTGACAAGGTGAAATTGTTTGCTTTTCTATAGTGTGTAATAACTTTGAAAAGTGGTCATCTTTAGAGAGGTCAAATTCCGAAATGCTGTAATTAACTAAAGGCAAGCGCAAGGGAAACCAAGAAAGAAGCCTCCATGATAAACTTTATTATTATTTTTAGATTAGATTATTTAGTATTATTATTATTAGATTACAGTACGTAGACACGCATTGTTATCGAATGCAATGCAGAATTATTTTATGGCAAGCGTGCTTTCTTCTTGAATTCTAACAACCTAGTAACTTTATAAACCTGCCATGTTTCCTTTCAAAAGTGACCAGTTTATATTTAGTAAATATTGATTGCTGATCAGCTATGACTTCCTCTATCCGTAACTGTAAAGAGTGAATAAATTAATTTCGTTTCTCTTAAAATATTTTTTTTTTAGCCTGAAAGGTTCCTAGAATGCTTAGAGTGCAGGTGACATGTATTGGCTGGAGCCTCTTCTGTTTTAGTTATACATAAGAGTTGGTTGACTGCAATTGCTTTGTAAATATCGATAGTGTGACAAAAGAATTAACGTTAATGTGTTGAGAATGTTTTTCATCTTTGTTAATCAACTCGTAGAAAGGTCCAATTGTGTTCAACAACAAGAACTGAAAGTTGATTTAAGAGTTTGTTTCGAGACATTCTTCATCTTTGTTGAATTTACTTATCAAGTTTAAAATTCCTCTCGTAGATCGGTCAGACTCTGTTGAACAACAAAAACTTGATTTCATAGTTTCTTCTTAAGTTATAACTAAAGGGAGGTTGAAAGTGCTTAAGACATATGAGAGAAAGATCCTCTATTTTAGGTAACAATCGTCTTCAAAGTTGATGTATGTAGTATTCACGTATGCATGTGCTTTCCATTTACGTTTCAAAGTCTTGTTCTACCAAATTGTGCTTGGTTGAATTATAAGCAGAAATCACTGTTTGATACCTACAGTTCTGTTGAACGCTCCAAAAAATCTAAGCATTTTCGTACACAAATTAAGTACCTCTGGTTTTAAATTCGGATAGCTGTCTTACTACACTGACAAGTTATTGACTACACCTTCATACTTTTAATGCACTTTTATTACTCTCAGTGTAAGATAGCATATACATCTTCTAAAAATATACTTAAACTGTACAGAAATCGAAAATTTTACAAAATTTCCATTATGGAAAAACATGATGTAAATCCGGAAGCTTCCCAGGTTTCCAGTATGCTTTCACTTGTGCTTCTAGCAGCTTCAAACCTTTAATTGTCTCGGTATAAAAACTATACAAACAAACGCTTGTATTGGCACAGAACTAAGAAAGCCTGTTCTTTTTCTGTATCAGTAAACTTTAACTAGAAGGAGAGTAAAACTGTTTAAAACACACTGGAGAGAACTGGAGATCCTCTATTTTAGGTAGCAATCGTCTTTAAATTTGGTTTCTATAGCATTCACGTGTGTGCTTTTACGTTTAAAATCTTTTTCTACCAAATTGTGCTTGGTTTACTTGTAAAGTGTTCGCAGTTAAACCCACTTCTGGTTCTGGTTTCACCAGCATAAACCAAAAGAACACACTGGGAAGGGACAAAAGAAATGGCGCCTGCACCAAAGTGATACATTTTTTTGTCGAGTCCTTGCGACTTTCTTTTGTTATTTTCATGAACTATAGAATATCTTTTTATAGAAATAGTTTTTTAACAAAAAGTTTTTTCATTCTACAAGCTCATTAGGTAATTTCATATTGACACAACCTTAGTTTCTGTAGAAGGCATTTCTAATATGTACGCTTTCCGTTAGCAAAAAGATCTTTTCATCTTTCTTTCTTGTTACTATTTTTCGAACAAAGGTCTCTTTTTTTGGAACACTAAATTTGTTCCTCTAACAGTTCCAAGTTAACGGTCCACCATGAACTGTACCAGGTGTTGGCAGCAGATACTCGGGGTACCCTTACGAAACATTTTCTCAGGGACAAAGTGTGTCGAATAGCGTTCTGCAAAATAAACAGTTCAAAAATTGTGAGTAGAAGCAAGACCAAAAGTCCAAAGAAATCGGACTAACAATTCAGCTGAAAACGTGAATTAACAGTTATATTGGCAACGTGATATTTTTTCTTTAGATAAAATACAGAGCAACCTATACTTAATTTTAATACTTGAGGGTTTGTCTAACGGAGCTTAGAAAAGAGAGCTGTCTCGAAATATTTACCGAACAACTTTATTTAATTATTTTAAAGACGTAAGGTTTTGATGTGTACAAGAACTTTCTGGAAAAAGAAACAAAGCCTGCGAGGGACGCAGTTTTGTGGTTTTTCTTTCGCACGCACTTTAAGTATCAGCTAAAGAAAATAATTACTCCACTTTCATATTGAGCTTAGGAATATACTCTGGGGTCTCGGGAAAGCCGTATCATGCAAATCTTTTTTCATGAACAAATATCTTGATGTGATTAATCGTTGGAACTGCAGGGTTACCGAGATTTAATGGTCTCATAAACACTCATGAATACTGCAGAACTGCCTGAAGGGTCTTTGCTTTGCATTTCAATAGGTCAATTCAGAACTTTGAATTGCATAATATTGACAATTTTCTGCGAAATGTAACTTAAGATTTTAACCATAAAGAGGTCCTTATGTTAATAAGTAACTTAATGTCTTTGTACCTACCTTCCACCCCTGGGAAGAATTGTAATTGCTTCGTTCTCTGAAGTACTCCACGTTTTTTGCAAGCCATTCGTAGATCTGAGATAAAGTTAAGCGTTGGTCTGGTGCGGACAAGATTGCCTTGGTTATAAGTTCTGTGTACGTTGGACCCCCCCAAGCATTCTCATGACGTACCACCTTTCGTTTTCCAAGCCGCTGCACTCTGTGCTTTTTGCCGCACGACTTCGCGGAGCCTTCATATGACCTAATGCCGTCAACTCTTCTAGAAGAACGTTCCACCTCAGCATTATTATTTGATATCGTTTTATTGTTGGTGTCGTTTACGTTTTTGTTGTTAGAACAAGAATCTACATTCAAGTCCCGTAACGATTCTTTTGAATCTTTCACTATTTTGTCAAAACAATGATCAAACATTTTGCAGTTTTGAAGGTATTGTAGTTTGCACATAGTGGTGTTGTTATAAAGTCGTTCCCTTGACTTGAGAGAGAGGTTTGGAAACTGCACTTCAATTCCTTTCTTCTTCGGAAAGCAGTTCCATTTCGGCTGCAGCTCGTCGTCCAAGCCAGAAGTAGAAAACGGTAATGATCCAGGAAAATAGATTTTGGTTCGCTGGCTACCGGCAACGTTCAAGTAAGCCGTAGCGTTGGCACATGACAAAGCACAAACACCAACACAACAAAAATGCTTAGTCTCCATTTTGACTACGAGAACGAACCAAACAAAGTAAGATTAGTAAATGTTTCGAGGTCAAAGCTACAAAGACAAATATTCAACAGCATATAGACGTCAGCTCCCAAGGCGACCCTTGAAATGAGTATCTTTGAGGGAAAGCGATGCTTTTATTTTCTAATATTGGCTCAAGGCATCTTGTGCAAAGGTGCATTTAAAATATATGGGCCATTAGTTTCCGCTACGTCAAGTCCCGAGAGAATTAACTCATCTGCCTAAACACGCTACACTTTCCGGGAATACAAATCAGTGAACAAAGGTTTTCTATATCACAACAAAACCTTAAGGTAAAATCCTTTATTTGATTCACAATTTTTGAAAATCAAAACCACTTTTTGAGTTGAATTTTAATTCAAATTTGATAGGAAATATGTGCCGGAAATTAACAGGAGGGTGTTACGATAATACACATCCATAATAAGTTTATTCATTAACTGAATTTGTTGAGACAACAAGTTTTTAAAATGTATTGTTATCTGTTTCTAGGTTCAAACTGTGATGTTTAAGATAGTTCTAAATGAGTGAAGATTGAGAACTTGAAATTAGTTCTTGTTTGAACTCGACTGAAGAGTTTGATTTCTGAAACTAGTGGCTCTGCTTTCTAGTGCTTCACTGGCGCATGAAATAAGAGTTAATACTATAATAAATGCGAGATACGGTAAGAATCTATTCTATACATTAAAAAACGCTTACTTTTGATTTCAGTTGCTGCCTACAAAGTTCGTTTTCCCCCCTGAAGACGACCTTATGAGTCGAAGACGTTTGTTTTAAATAACCTTTTAACTTTGAAGTATCGTTTTGATATTTTTTAAGAAGTAGTTACTTTGTTTGCCAAGGAATAAAGCTTTTGAATGAATCCTAACTTTAAACGCAGGCACATCCTTTATGAGCTTGCTTTGGTTTTTATCTAAAAACAAACATTTTAAGGGGGTCGCACTGGCTATTTTTGGTTATTTCAGATCTTTAAAACACTTCTCAGTGGCATGTTTACAAAAATGGTCTGCATTTTAAAAAAGTATCTTCAAATGGCCAGTTCGACTGCCTTAATGCAAATCAATTGAAAAGAGTCTTAATTCTCAGGACTGTTTATAAATAAACTTTAGTAGTTTTCCGTTTTTAATTTGCACAATTTATCAACACGTACTTAACAAGTTCACCAAAACAGGATTTGATGGCTGCGTTTTGTTCTGTAAACAAGTGCTAAATGAAAAACAATCAATATCGTCTGTTAACCGCTCTGGAACCCTCATATTCTGCGCGTCATTGTTCAAGTTATAGGGCTCGTCGATGACGTACCAAAGTTAATCTTTGTGGTGGCTCAACTAAGTCAACATAACTGCAGTCAGCAACTTATTATATGATGGATTTGAAGTGGTAGTCAATAACTGTCACGAAATGCCCAGTCGAACACAAAATGTATAAACATAACTTGGATTCCTTCAGTTTAACACTTGCAGAACCACTCAAAACAACTCTGTGAATGCTACAACGCCTAAACTGACAATAGCAAACTCTAATCATGTCGTTTAACACACAAACTCGTATTACTATTATTATCATTATTGTGATATTACAGATGATTATAGCCGGGTGCACTTCCTAATAGCGTTATCCAATCTCATTTCGTGAAAGCGAGTATTATATAGCAATTTTAATAGTATTGAATCGAATGGCAATTCAGACTAATTTACGTCCACGGTTTTCCCCGTTGCTCACAGATTTTCTTTAATAGCCTAAATTAAATATCATTAAGTTGATGTTTGTAAATATTGTCTGATGTTCAATTTTCGCAGACCTGTTTGAAAAATTATAATACATATTACAGATAACTTTGGTTTCTAAGTCAAGTATGTTGTCGAGGCTTTCCGAATTTACATTGCTGAAATACTTAGCTGCGTAGCTATCCTCAAGAGTGATAAAACTTATGTTTGTTCTTTAGATAGAGAATAATTGTCTTAAATCATCGGCTTGAGATCAAACACAGTCAACTTCCCGCTGAGAGTAACAGTTACTGAGTTTACTGAGAATGCATGTATGCGTTATCAGCCATTCGATTTACCCACCAGTAACACACTATACTACCTTCACGTGATATCATCTTCCATTAAGACGTAGCAAAATAAATTTCAGTATCCTGAAAACAAACGTTGCCTTCCTGTTATTTTTGAAATATTGGTATACACCTAAATTTGTCTGCACGGTTGACCTATTTAGATGGTTTTATGATGCTTTACGGGACTGTTGGGGCTCTCGAATCTAGCTAATTTTTACACACAATTCATATACTATGCCATAAGGCATCATAAAATAATCTATTAACTGGACATTCAAATCTGTTAATACCGTTTTCAAAAAGAACACGCAAGCAATATTTGTTTTCAAGAAAAAAAATTTCATTCTTTAGACCTTATGCATGATGACGTCACAATAGCGTTTTCCTGCGCTAAAGCGAGGCTTGGTGGTAATACTTGGTTGCCACGTGCAGCGTAACGAACATTCCAGTCAATAAACATGGTAGAACCTCCCACGATCTCACATAAAAGTTTACCACCAAGATTCACTTTGATTTTGAGACTCTTGTGACCTCATCATGAATAAGGTCTTTTTTTTTATAAACGCACAGTGTTTTCCATAGCTTCTCGTAAATCTGTTCTCTTTTAACAATGGCATGCACTTAAAAATGGATACCGTGTAGGCAATTCGTCTGTTCAATTTGTTACGAATATATAAAATGTTTTTAAAGAAATCTTAACGTTCAGTTTCGTAGTTGTATGTTTAAATTTGTCGTTGTCGCGGCTACACCAGCGGTTACCAGCACAGTTTCAGCTTGAGAGATGACGTAAAGGGCAGAAACGCATCTCTCGACTTCGAAGGCGATAGCTGCTCAATTAATATACTTCTATTAAATTTCCAAGCAGACAATGGTGGTAGTCTAGAAAACTAACCAAATTTAGGGGATAGAGGTGTCAAACAAAACAAATATCGAGGCTTATATGGTGTTAAGCACAGTTGGTCTTCGATAAAGTATAAAGCAAAGATGGGTACGGCCTAGAAACACACGTTTGAGCAGTTAATATATAAAGATATCATCTGCAACGGGGTCAGTCTGACGATTGTAGAAAACAGCAAACATTCCGGACAAGTTACACCGTAAAAGTGTTTTCGGTTTGAACTTTGAAATAAAGTAAATGTTGCGTTATTAAAGAAAAACTTTTCCTGGCAAAAACAATTATCTTGTAAAAACTCAAGCGTGATAATAAAGTCTTCTCAAACCAGTTAAAACCCAACAGAACAAAGCTCAATAATCCTGGTTAGCTTAGTTAAAAAGTACATCTACTGAACTCAATTTTAGGAATATAGTTAAAACTGTGTCAATAAATGTGTTTGCAGTTTGATCAATGTCCGTGATAAACAAACTGAAAAAAATTACCTGTAAATCTTGCTGCGTAAGTTTCAAACTATGATCCTACGACGTCAGAGAGTTAAGAAACGAGCGAACTGGTAAGCTTCTCTTATAAACTATCTTTATATAGTGGTTTTCTCCTGGGCAGCGCTTATCTTTGTGTTGTTGTCATTAGAAACAAACAAAGTTGCGATGGGGACGATAACGGAGCAGTTGATAAAAGGATATGATGCCTTATTAGTGTTCCTTTAATCTTGCGCATCTATTTGTAACTGCCTAGCAGTGAGAGGAAAACGGTGATAAATTGCTCCTTATGCTTACTCCACTGAGTATGGAGTATTGTCAACATAATGACCTCAGTTTCAATAAACTTCCGCCCATCACGAAGCATGGTACATTCCTGCGGTTCAAGGTCTGGCTAAGATCAAGCCCGCCAACCAAATTGAGAAAATAATTACCGGTCAAAGCTATTTAAAAAGTAACTCATGCTTGCTGGCTTTTTGCGAGTTGTTAATGGAGACAGTGACAGAAGTCGTTCAGGCCATGGCTGAGTAAAGAAAAACAATTTCTAAAGAAAATCCCTTTCTTATGTGTTTTAAGAATTGAAAGTTTAGCCATCCCAAAAACAAAATAATTTGAAATGCTCCAACGTGTACTATGATAAAACCTTCTTTCTCCGGGAAAATTAGAAAACGTAAAAATTTGATCAAATTTCGGTACCATCTTAAGCTACTTCCGTTTAATACTGCATAAGGTATATGTCTGTATAAATATGTTTTATGAATGTTTACTGAGGAACCATCTGTACTAGATTACCCCTAAGCTACACTCCATAACACACAATGGATTTATATATACATTGCCGCAAAGGCTCGTATATAGCATAGTTTCTTTAGGCAAGCTCAATTTAAACTTATCTGTCTATACAATCTGTTTTATGAATGTTACTGAGCAACTGTCGGCAATATATTACCCCTAAGATATGTTCCATAACAATGGATTTATATATATTGCTGCAAAGGCTCGTATACAGCATAGTTTCTTTAGGCAAGCTCAATTTAAACTTATTTGTCTATATAACAAACTTACTTGCTTACTGTCATCGTCAGTGCAACTAATTTACAAATTCGCAAGTGAGTAGATATATGGGTTTTTATCAACATAGAGAACAAAGTTAACAATAGTGTTATAAGAGAGCTTCACATGCTTGACTTGGTTACTTTGTCTAGGATTTAAACGCTTGATAGTTTCACTGGTGATGACAGTAAGCACTACCGAAACATGTTTGTCATAAAAAAAAGTTGTTATCTTTATCAAGTTTGTCACAGAGTTTTTGCTATATAAATATGTTTTATTAATGTTTACTGAGGAACTGTCGGCAATAGTTTACCCCTAAGCTATACTCCATAACACAATGGACTTATTTATATCGAAAGGCTCAAAAATAGCATAGTTTCAATCTTGGGTTTTAGCTATTGAATGCCTTAAAGATATGAAACGTGATAAAAATGGAGTTTGAAAGTACAACTAAGTTATTTGAAACATATTACAAGAATGAAAACGATTTCGCATGAAGCATGTTAAGTACTTGCATTTCCAAATTTCATCACGTCTTACTACGAACAAAGTTAAGTAAGGTTAGAGGTTAAGCAATTATCTAATTTAGTTGTCATCTAAAAGTCTAACTATTTCAGCTTATAAATCAGTTTGTTTGACATTTGCATATATCGACCAAACTAAATACGGGATTTTGGTAGGATCTAGAAATCGAAAGAAGTGGTAGAATATCTATTCTATTGAACCTTGTGAGGTCGACCATTTAAAGACTCTTACATAAAAAATCTACAATAAAAAGCCACTTGTCACGCTTATTCACAATTATCGCATAACTTATGGAGTATTTTGCGCAAAACTATTAGCAGTCATTAGGTATTTTAATTACATGCAGTTTTTTTTATCATTTGGCCTTTTTTATGATATTGTCAAGTGAATTAGAAGTTTATAAAGTTTTCTTTGTGTCATTTCTCTCTCTCTTTCTTCTGCTTTCCAATTTTCTAGTTTTCTTTTTAATCTTCTACTAATCTTCTGCTCAGTTCCGGTCTTCTTCATCAAGGTCATCATCTACCTGTTATTCTTTCTCCTTCTTCTCTAGTTTTTGTTCTTGTTCTTGCTTGTGTTCTCGTTCTCGTTCTCGTTCTCGTTCTCGTTCTCGTTCTCGTTCTCGTTCTCGTTCTCGTTCTCGTTCTCGTTCTCGTTCTCGTTCTTGTTCTTGTTCTTGTTCTCGTTCTTGTTCTTTGAACTTTTGAAATTGAACTTTATGAACTTTATTCCTATAATAGTAATAAAAATTGTATAAACATTAATGCACTGATCTGCAAATAGCAGGGCTAATCGAAGCGAACCAGAAAACTAATTAAGTGTTCTTATTTTTGTTCTTGTTCTTCTTCTTCTAGGCTTCTTCTTCTTCTCTTGTTGTTGTTCTAGGTTTCTTTTTTTTACTCTTGTTGTTGTTCTTCTTCTAATCTTTCTCCTTCGGTCCTTCTTCTTTAATGCTCAAGCGACATCGTAATTGCACCGTAACTAAGCACCCTGCTTACTAATCACTCAGTCCGGCTTTGTTAATAAATTATAGTCCTTGCGTTTAAAAATAATTCAAACGTAGAACCTGCAAGCTCTCATTTTGTCGGTTAAGACCTCTGCTTCAGGATCAGTATCGCGCGCATGACTAAATAAATATAACAGTAAAAAGTGTGGAAATTGTCAAATTCTTTCATAATATTTTTTTAGCAACTACGTCTGAGTTCAATGTTACGCTTTTGTATCAACAACCTCAATTAAAAGAAAAATGATGCCGAACTCGCAGCTTAAGAACTGATGACGAAACTGTCGAGGAAATGAATGGCATTGACACAATGGCGGCTGCTTTTATCGTTCTGCATGTACGCTGATATGTTGCAATAACGGAACACTGGATATTGAGCTTGTGCTTGCAGGCAGAACAAACTTATTCAGCACTCTAATGTAGTGGTAAAAGCCGCATCTGACCATGGCTCGGTTTGAGGAGTACGCTGAATCTTCTGACAATTGGTTTGAAAAAGAACTCTAAAACCACACTCCACAGTTATGTGCACTACTATGAAGTGATCGTGACATGGCCAAAGAAAGCGCTAACGGACCATACCTACAATTAGCCTATCATTAAATGGTTCACAGTTGATGGTTCTGATAGTTAAGCTTATTGAAGTATGTTGACGTGATACCCGTAAGCAAAGACATCAGTGTTTGATGAATCACCAAGAGCAATTGTGTTTTATTGAGTCGGACCCAAGTGAAGATTAATACTAGTAAGTGTAAATAGGTGTGCTTTGTAAATAAAGAGGGCATGCAAAGATTATCTCCGCCAGTACAAGAAATAGAACAGTTAAAGAAACGCCACATTCTATTAGGTTTGACGTTACAGGACAATTGCAAATTTTGAACCCATGTAAAAGCAAAGTAAGAAAATAAAAAAAATGAAAACTCAGAAGTGCGTTACTGGAGAATGGAGCCAGTTAATTTGACTTAAAATCTGTAATGTTTGACAATTTTTCCACAAACGCGCCTTGCAATTGGATATTTAACAATTATTCCAAGAGCGCGCGTTGAATATGAGATGGTAAATAGCCGACGAGGCGCGAAGCGTCGAGTTGGCTATAAATCATCTCATATCCAACAAGTGCGAATGGAATAATTGTTTTATTAAATTTAATTAGTTTTCTAAACTCTTCCATACTTAAAAAAACAGCTAAATTTTATTCAGAACCTGTTTTTTGGCTTTGCAAACACTACAGTCAGTTTCCATATTTGGTGAGCTCCGAATATGAGCTGATAACCGAGATTGAATGAACCAACCTGAACGCGCGAATCGCAATATTCGGGATTGAAAATTTAATACAAGGTGATAGATAGTCGATGAAGCGTAAAGCACCGAGTGGGCTGTTTCACCTCGACATATCAAACAAGCGTCAGTGAAATAACTTTTTTATTAAAAACAAACAACTGGATATATGAGTCAAACATTCAGCTGAAACTTTTATTTTCCAAGTCATGGCAACAACTAATCGGTCTTTTAATAAAAAAAATACAATTCCGGATTTGAAACATAGTCAGTGATTTTATATGCGTTTAGTGTTGCTGGGAAAAGAGTCTTCAAGGAGTTTCTCTATTTTACCCTTCGAAACCTCAACGTAAATTCTTGAGTTTTTCCGCCATTGTTTTGATTTTTTAGGATGAGAGAAACTGTTAACACGGCTCTTGTTTTGATTTTCGCGGCTGTTTTCTATATATGGTCAAAAACATTGATTTGAGATAATATACAGTGACTAGGGAACCAATCAAATCGCTTGAAATTCAATATTCAATTATTTGATTATAATATGTTTTTAGGGTGCTGCAAGAGGCGTTATATACTATGGAAAATTCAGGCGTTTAGTGAATTTAGTGCCTATGACATGAATTAATTTGTTACGTCAGCTGCAGCAGACAGACCTTGTTAAATGAGGTATAGCACTGAAAACATTTTGTCAAAATGTCAGTTTATGGTTCTTGTAACCGTTGGATCAATATTTGAGCCAAACCAGATGTGATGATCTATTTCCAGGTATTCTTCAGAATAAAACAATTTTTCGTCCAAAGGTTATGGGTTGGTAGCAAACTTTAAAAAGTTGAAAGTCTGCTTATCCAACAACTGACGTCATCAATTTAAATCATGTTTAAATCTTGAGGACCATAACAGATTTTGACAAACTTTTTTCACCGCTATTCCTCTTTTTGCAAAATCTATCCACTTAAGTAATATAAGTTTCGCGTCCTAGGCACTTTAAGAGGCTCTTACTGAGAAACCGGTCCAGAACCCTGGATGGGGGTTAAGCCGATTGACTTGACACTCGGTGTGCAGAAACCAACTGAGGAGTAAAGTCAAAAGCATTATTAAAAAGTTGTCAGTTTCTTTCAATTGGTGCCGACAAAAACTTTTACGGGAGGTCTAAATGGCCGGTTTAGAGACAATTTTAAGCTTAAAGTGCACATGAAGTGAAAGATTTTGATAGACCTTGCTAAATGAGCAATAGCGGTGAAGAAACCTAGTTGAATTATTTTTTTGTATCTTGAGATACTAACACTGAAGGCGCGGGCAGTATGTTCTGATTGGCATTAACTTTTTGAGTTGACGGTCGGGCAACCTTTTTGCGATTTCTGTTTGCCCGAAGCAAAACCTTGGCAAGTCCGCGAAAGATGTCAATTTCCACCTCTGATTGGCTAAGAGTGTTCGGGGTGTTCACTGAACTAGACACTTTTGCGAGGTAGTAGTTCCAGGTGTGAACGAGGTGTCGTATAGCGGTCATCAACTGCAGGTAAAACTTCAGATTTAAGCAGATTTGCTCTAGAACTGTAAAAAAAAAACAAAAGTAAATCAGGTTGCAGTAAAAACCTTTACAGAAATTTTAAGCTAAGACTTATCGTGTTTTATCCTAAAACTTTTTAAAATAAAAAAGAATTCAACTGAAAAACAAGAATGCACAAGTGAACGAGGTGTCGTATAGCGGTCATCAACTGCAGGTAAAACTTCAGATTTAAGCAGGTTTGCTCTAGAACTGTAAAAAAAACAAAACAAAAGTAAATCAGATTGCAGTAAAAACCTTTACAGAAACTTTAAGCTAAGACTTATTGTGTTATATCCTAAACCTTTTTCAAATAAAAAAGAATTCAACTGAAAAACAAGAATATTAATGCACAAAACAAAGACAAGGAGAGCTTCACACCTTCGGTCAACCGCCTTTCACGAGAAACTTCTGTTTTCTACTGTTAAGGAAAGAGATGAGGAAGCTGGGGTAGTTGGGGGAGGGGGAGGGGGCGTTTTAGAGGACCGGCCCATGAACCCCCATTTCAAAGGGTTACAATTACAAATATCCTGGACAGCCAACGAAATGAAGCTTATAAAGCGCAAAAAGTACTTACTTTAACACTGGTGATCCGCGGGGAGTCGGCCATCGGTCCCGTCTAGAGAGGCATGGGGAAGATTTTGGAGACGACCTAGGTGTACCAGTTGGAGATGTTCGCGGTGAAGGTCTTGGAGAATTCCTCGGGGAAACTCGGGGAGTTCCCCATGGGGATGATCTAGGGGACGCTCTCGGCGAAGCTCTTGGAGTTCCCCAGGGGGATCCCCTCGGAGAGCTTCTGTACAGTGCAGGTGCAGTAACCACAATCGGCCAACTAGCACTATTGTGAATTCGTCGGTGGGAGGGAAGGGGTGATGCTGCCACCAAAAATGGAAGAGTTCCCATTTTGTGATAAGTTTTGGTATACTGAACTTCAATCTGGAAATGAGGAAAACGAAATAGTTACAACATTGGAGTGATTACGGTACAAAAAACACGAACAGATCGTTTGATTGAGCTCTTATTGATAAGCAGGTCAAGCCACTGGCTCAACCTGAACAAAAAAACAGGTCAAAGAGAGAGAAAATCATTTTCTTTTTAACGTTTTTTACGGCTAACGGTTATTTCTTTTTACAATTTTTACGCATAACGGCTAGATCTTTGGACGTTTTACGGCCAACTGTTATTCCCTGAGTCAGCCAAAAATCTCCCAATAACACAAAAAAGCTTAACTCACCTGAATGTTGTAGTCAATGTTTATGCAAGGACAGTGTCTCGTGGTTGGAGGAATGTCTCGCGGGATGGGCAAGATAATTTGATCAAAATGTTTTGTCTCTCGGCTGCCTAGTCCACCCACTGCCGTAACTGTTTTCAATATGGTTCTCTCAGATTTCACTTTTCCTAGTGCCATTAGAATTTGAATCAGCTTTCGCTTAAAATTACAAACTGTTTTTACAGACTCCTCTGCAACGCGACGGAAATCCGGGAAAAATAGCGGGGTGCGGGATATTTAGCAACCTTGGGTACAGGAGAAACCTCATAAAGGGCGGGAGACGATATACGGCCATGAAGGTACGGGAGGCAGGTTACAAGATAACGGGAGACAGGGGGTTCTCTTCCCCCTCCCCCCGGCTCGCCCCCCACCCCCCTCCTTCGCCCCTCTTCCCCTCACTTAATGAGTACATCGAGTCTGCTGTAAAAAAGGCCAAACTGAACAGCTTCAATAAAAATGAAGGCTAAAGCACACACAAAGAGTGTTGGACTTGAAAAAATCAATTCCAGATTAGATGTAACTCATTGAAACCTGGTTTACTACCACCGTGTTTATGAAAAAACCTCATAAGTTTCCAAACGATTTCAGTGCTACAGAAAAACTTCCGTTTCTTGTAACGATGAGCCCGGTCGCTTAAGCTCTTAATGCTCTTAATGAATACAGTCATTGGCAAGTTCTGTGTCTTCTTAAAAAATTCCTTAATTCTTACAATATATGATTAAAGTATGTAACATTTGTGTAAGGAGTTGACCAGTTGATCTCGTTGTTGTTCTTCCACTCCCCTTCCCCCCCCCCCCCTACGAGATCATCTGGTCTGTCCCTAATACTTAGACTCACCGGTTTTTGCTACGTATAATAACTCTTGTACAAGGTGTATTGAGATATTCTTTATCTTTCGGCTCAATCCATTCTGTACGGTGAGCGAAAGTGGAACTTCTTTTCCACGGTTGAACCAGGCTCTGTCGACTCTTGCTTTTACGATCAACCGTTTGGGGAGCAGACATGCGCAGCAGCCAAATTGCATTTCTTCCTGGGACACAACAGCCTCCTATAATATCGAAACAGAGGACGTTGACATGTCCGAGTACACTTGAGCCCCGATAACTCGAAGGAAAACTGAATTTACCCTTTGATTTGCCTTGCATTTTTACTGTAACTTTAATCCCTTTATCTCGAAACCTCGGTAACTCGAAGTAATTTCAATTCCCAATTCGAGTTAACGGGGTTCAACTGTACCTCACATTGAAGTCGACTTTTACGGTTTAACTAGAGGGGGGTCACCTCGTTTATAACTTAGATCGCTTCTAAAAAAACTGGTGTCGTTCAACTTGAGTCGCATAACTCTAGAGTTAAGCATGACGTTGTCTTAGTATAAAAATGAAGTTATTTCATTTAAGACTGATGTCAACCCATTTAAAATTGAAATTACGCAAGCTTTCACTTCAGGCTGAAGTCACCCCATGTAAAAAAAAAGTCACACAATCTTTTCAATTCAGACTTAAGTCTTTTCAAGTCACTCTCGACCAATGTAACTTAAGTAAAGTCAAATTTGGTGAAGTCGTACGACCTAATCTGAGGCAACCGTTTTAACCAACTCGGTTATGAAAGGACGTTTCTCGTGGAAAAATTCTTTTATGTATAACGTAATCATTTAGGTTATGTTTAACGAGAAACAAAGCGAAAGTAAAGAGGTTCGTTGTGAGATTTGTATCAAGAATAAGGTTTTTAGTTTAATTGGAGATTGAAGTCGCCCCATGTAAAAGTGAAGTCACGCAAGTCATTTTTTTAGAGATTGAGGTTGCCCCGATCCAAAAGTGAAGTAACACAAGTCACTCAATTGGAGACAGAAGTCCCATGTAGAAATGAAGTCACGCAAGTAATTTCATTCAAGACTGAAGTTGCATCATAAAAAAGTGAAGTCATGCAATTCATTTTATTGGAGACAGAAGTCGCCCCATCCAAAGGTAAAGTCATGCAAATCATTTCAAAGCGACCAAGAATAGACTATTGGATAACGAAACAATACTTACTTTTAACTTAGGGTCTTCACTCAAGTCTGTTCGTTGCGTTACGCGGAAAGCCAGTTTTGTCGTGACATCCAGCTGGGACGTGCGCTGGACCCCAGCCTTCAGCCAGTAGTATATACGACCACATGTTCCTTCAAAGGACGACACGGCCGACATGGGAACTTGAAAACTGAAGGGCAGAATATGGTTTCCCTGGGGTAGCAGGTGTGTACTGGGGCCTGGTGCTGGATTGACGTGATGTATATTGAGGTACAAAAAAATCGAGACTAAGTTCCGGTAAATCTAACTTATAACAATGTTTCCTCTGCGTCAAGCTACTTAACAACGCCCCAATGTAACAGACCTGGTCAATTTTGAAACTTCACTAGGTATTTCATAAATTTTTACCAGTTCACAAGACATTCTACCAGGTTAATAGAAAGTTTTACCAGGCATTGCCATTCTACTTTTATCCAGTACATCTCTATTTTCTTGAAGGATCGCTTCTAGTTTCCCGCCGAAAATCTCTCGT
This sequence comes from Hydrozoanthus tunicans, assembly GCA_026413305.1. NCBI lineage: Eukaryota > Metazoa > Cnidaria > Anthozoa > Zoantharia > Hydrozoanthidae > Hydrozoanthus > Hydrozoanthus tunicans. Next base: position 50,100 of record JAOBAT010003349.1, read on the forward strand.
TCCAGTCTACTCAGACTTAACAGACTAAAGATGTATTCATAAACACGACTGAAGAGTCAAAAAAAAGAAAAAAAAATGTGGGTTTTAGTTTTAAAAAATCCTCATTTTAAAACATTTATCAATCAATATTTTGTCTAACTATTTAACACCGAAATTTCACCAGGGCACAAGGGAGGTTAAACTTTTCATCAGGTTTGTAAAAATTTGGTCCGTTTTTTTTCAGAATTGGCAAGGGCCAAGATCAGCCAAATCTCACCAGGTTGGGGAAACATAGCCCCAAGGCTGAGTTTCGCCAGGTCTGTTACATGGGGTGTCCTAACAACATCTCCAGATTTAGTAAGAGTCTCTAACTTTGGCTGCCTACTAGGCAAATGGCTCTCTACAATCCGTGCATAGCCCGGCGTTAAATCAATGGAATGACAATAAGATGGCTTGACAAGAGGCGATGTTTTAGAACTCCTGAAAGCGTTTTTGACTTAAGCTTTGCAATGCACGTTTGCTCGTTCTTTCTTATTCACGCATGACTGTGAATCACTTCAAAAGTTCAAAAGCACTATTTCTGTACCATAAGGTACAGAATACCGCCGCCTGGTTAGCCTAGTTGGTAAGGCGCCAGTCTTTCGTGCGGGAGGCCTGGGTTCGATTCCAAGTGCCGGACCTTCACTCAATGCCTATATGTTATATATATGTATCTTATCTTACTATAGGCTTTTATATCCAGTCCTGTAGCCAGGAGTATTTGCAGGAGGGTGCGATCGAACGAGGAGAGGGACGAAATAGGGGGTCCTTTCCGGAAATTTTGGAAATCTGGTTGTCTGAGACTGAAATAAAAACAGGCGGGCAAAACCGTTCTTAAAATCTGGATATTATTCAAACTTTCGATTTTTAAAATTAATTTAGAAAAACATTGAGGATGAAGCTCTTTTTTCAAAGAATTGGTCGCTATCTGTGGACGGTGGGGTGCAAGCGCATCTATCGCAAACCCCCCTCCCTACAGCCTGATATCAGTATCATATGTAGGGGATACTGATTACATGGCCGCGCGAAGACACGAAGTTTATCTTCGAGTGTTGAAAAAATTTCTCATATTTAGTGAGAAGTAAACATGGTTTCCACAGCGGAGGAAAATAGTTGATTGACAAGTTATTTCAAGACGGGAAGAGTTTCGTGTCAATCAAACTTAAAGGAAATCGTGCGTTCTGATTGGCTGTTTTTGATATCACCACGTATGATTGATATGGGTGGCTGATACGCTCTATATTTCACCGATCTACAATTTAAATATCGAACTATGTATGTGATAAATCTACTTTATCAAATCGTTTTGGGTTTCTCTTTTCTCCCTTTGCGGTTTCTAGCTCCGGATTTCATAAGTTTTTCCACGTGGCACAGTTTTATGGTATTCCAAACGCCACTCAATCTGTTTGTTAAACAAGCTTTATGACAAATTTGTTTTTACAACTTGTCTTTTCTATAACAACCTTATAGAGATATCAAAAGTCAGAAACAAATTAAGAAATGTTAATACTGGAATAAATTATAATAACAATAACATTCCACCGTTTTTCATCTTCTTCTACGTGTACTTTTTTAGATATAGGTGTTACAAGAAAAGAAAACACAGACGTTGGTAACCGAGTCTTTTCACCTTTGGTGCGCCTCACTCTAAAATTAAGACTAAAGGAAACATTAAAAATAACCATTGGGTCACTGAAAAGGGTGACCCTTATTCGTGTTGCTACTCACAGTTCAAAAAATTTCAACGGTGAGGTGTAAAACACAGTCATCAAATCTTTAATTAAAAGCATATGGGATTGCCAAGTACGAACAAAGCTTCTTGAATACAACGATGCCTTTTTGCAAGTTATTTGCAAGAAAATGTTCAGCCACGACACAACAATTCCGCCGGTAATGGTTGGATCAATGAAATGATCGAATTAGGATAATAATTTTGAAATATAAACGAAAAAGTATAGCCAATACAACGCAGAATTTATAATTTTGTTATACAATATTTCAGCTAGCCACACTAGTTCGAGATTATTTACCGTGATGCCACTATTTATAAAAGTGAGTGTACTTAGACTGGAAATAGTTTAGCGTACCAAAAGGTAATTTCTTAAGAAACTGCTTACCAGGCAGACTGGTATAAGATTCTTGTTGTTGTCATTAAGTTTACTTTTGTAAATCTTTCACGATTTATGTCGAGATGGTACGAATATTCAAGTAAGTCTCTTAGAGAAAACCGTTTTTATCACTGCATGTTTTACGCCACTGGTACATGGTGTTTAGAACTCGCTATACGATTTTGTTTTTGTTTGAATTCAGTAATATATTTTCGTACGTGGGGTTGTTTCGTCTGTGACTTACCAGCTTCCAGGAGTGTCTTTTCACTACTAGCATAATCACACTTGTTGCTGTGGCGACAGGAATAAGAACGCCCCTGATTTTCAGTCCAGCTCACTTTGGCCTGTCCTCTCATCTTGATAAAAATCCTTTTAACAGTTATGCTCTCACTCAACCGCAACACCACAAAGCCATTCACGAGCTCTCCAGGGTGAAATTCGTCTCTGTTTTCCTCCAGTGAGATAGTAAACTCTTCGAAAAACCCCATGTCAACGCCGAAATAAGTATAAATTCAACTCATAATAGTTTGAATCACGTTTCTGCACAGCTCATAACAGCAAAAATATTTTTGACAGCAACCTTTGTAATTTGGTAGGCTGACTCACTTTTCAGACTAACTCTTCCTGCAATATGATCATGCATGACCCCATGCCACTCTACCATTCATGCAGCTGTTGACAGGATGGTTCTGCCAGTTCTGTTAATCGGCACGCAAGATGTGTCACGTTTTCAGTATCCTCAGAAAATCTTTGTGAGCTCAATCTAATACTATACTACTACTGTTATCTTATTATCATTATTTCTTCTTATTATTATTAATTAGTATTATTTTATTATCGTCCACGTTATTATTATTATCATTATGTTTACTCTACTTTTAGCGCACAGCCAGCATGTTATATTTCATTGTAATCCGAGATATGTACGTAATTCTTTTATCTGAGTTATTAAAGGTTATAATTGTTGTTATTATTAAACTATGAAATTAAGTCATTTACGCGTTTCTTTTAACTTTATTTCTTGGGCTACTGTGGAAGAGAACGAGTCTTCATCTGCCAAAAAAGTCACTTCCATGATCCAGCACATCTGCGCAATCTCGAGTTTCCTGCTAGCTTTCGGTGAAAATATCTGCGGACGTGCTTTTTCAGTTCGCCATTTTCAAGATTTCGAAATTCAGAAAGTGGTATAAGTACTAAATGTGAACAAAGCAGAAAAACACTTCACAATCTTACAATGAACTTGACTAAGAACATTTATACGGAAACTGTTTTGATACAAATGCCGCTAATTAAACTCAAAAACAAAAAAGGCCCCATGTCAAATACTTACCACGCACATTTATGTATTACTATAAACTGTTTTTGTTTTAATGAACTTTAATGCGGTTTATTTGTCCGCCGTATTGAAGTATTGTTCATTTTGTATTCTTGTGTGGTGTATTAGCAACGAGAGGCGCATATCAAAGAATTCAGATCGCGTTAACTCTTGTTAACTAAATTTTTAAGGTCCGTACAAAATATTAAATCGGCTAATATATTACTTGATTACATGTCCTTAAAACCGTGTTTATACTTGATATTAACTGGTAAAGAATTCCATTCCTTGATAAATAGATAGCTTGATGTATTTTCCCCCCAAATAGTTCTATATTTCGGCAAACGCCTTAAAAACTATTTTTAGTGTTATTACGTAACTCAGTATGATGTTTTATTTGATTACAACATCGGGGACTTCCAAAAGCTGGACTATAGTATTAATCTTAGTACGGCAAGACTAATTTATACGGAGTACGAATTTTTTTTTTCTAAGTTGGGGTCGCTCGGTCGGAAAAAAAGGCAAAATAAAAAAAATTAACATTTCTTGAAAGAAAATAAAAATCTGTGCGAGATTCCTAAGGTATTTCTATTTTCAGGAAAAAAATTGTAACATTATTTATTTGCAGCTTCGATCCAGTCCACGTACCACTTAGCTTGCCGCTGACAGTTTAAAGACCCTTTTTCAAAAATGGCGGCGAATTTAATATATTTTTTGTGTGCATTCAAATTAGTCTTTCAAGCCTCGCTTTAGGTAACATATCTTTTGAAAGTTTAATTGAGAATAAGACTAGAAAGGCTAATTTGAACACACACAAAAGAATGTTAAAATCATCGCCATTTTTAAATAGGGTCTTTAAACTGTCAGTTTCAACCCAAGTAGGGAGATAGACGGGAAATCCTAATAAAAATATGTAACTAGTATCCCGGATGTAGTTTCGTATGAAATCTACGAGTATCTACGTATTCTAAGGCCGGCGCACACTTGAGGTAAAGAGCTGAGCTGTTTGTCTCGCGAGGCTGTTTGCTCAGCTTGTTCAATTTTCTTATGCCGATTCAGGCGGTGGAGAGCCTCCCCAAAACCATTAGATCATCCCCGACATTTGCTCCATTCCGAAACCGTCGGGTCGAACCTAGTGCCTTGGGGTTGGGAACTGTTCAAAGGGCCGGTAATTAATTTTGCCCATTGTGAAAAAAACTTCTAAGTTTTTAAGCAAAGGAAACTAAGACACTTTTACTTATATTTTATTCCTTATTAGAAGAACTTTGTTCTACAATCTAACATGACACATTTAAAAAATCGATTAATCTCCATGACTTCACCGTTAATCAAATATAAGAGATCTCGTAAATATTTACACTCCACCCTACATCTTACACAGACATTACTTAATAACGTACGGGAGTTCTTCCAAATTAAGTTACCAAAAAAAATGAAAATAATTTATTTACTTAAAATTTTGTAAGTATCGTTTAGTTGTATTAGCCGAGCATGTTCAAGTCAGCTCAGCGCTATAAATGCTTCTTTTGGAGGCTACCCAGCCATAGCTTAGTGACTTTCATCCCATTAACCATATACTAGATATAGATATAGGCTCAATGAAAGGACTGGGCTTTGAGCTAAATTGTCTAAAGCGACATAAAGCAAAGTTCTCCTAAATTGTTAATATGAGAAAGGTTGGTTCTAGTTGGGAGAATTCAGCAACACATCACTTGACTTTTTTAGGGCTGAAAGGGTTGATCCTTCTTTAACTATACACTGGCACAACACAGATAACAAGAAGTATAGTGAACTTGGTAGATAAATATATATATAGCGTTAACTACGAGGGTATTTTATATCATCAGTGATCAAAATATCATAACAGTTTGTATGCAGTTTATGACTTAAAAGTCATGCTACTGCGGGTAAGAAAACCTGAAAACATATTCAGGTTGCGTAACTAAAGAAAGAGATTATCTCCGAAAATTTCCATAAAAATTTTCTAAACAAAAATGTTTTAATTTAGGCCTGAATGGCACGTACGAAAACCTATAATGATTTCTTCTACGGCCTACAAGAAAGTTTTAGAGCTTGTAAAATGTACACAAGAACATTTGACAATGAAAACATATTTTCAGCCTAAATTTAAATTCTGGCCTGTGACTTACACGTGATACCCGTACAGACCATTTCCTTACTTCATTTGTTTTAACGGCTGCGTAATCTGACCTTAAAACGTATGGTAGAGTTTAAACAAATTGCAAGGACTTTTAGAACTATTGTCATCTTACAAGTTGGTTAACTAATCTTATTCAGGTCGGCTTGGCGGTATTACTGTACTAATCAATCGGCTTAAAAATTAACTAACTGCAGCATCTTTTGACGTTGCTTGGCCCAATGGGAACGTGCTCGACCCAGTATTCCTACTTATGATGCGTAGCTTCACTTCCATGATGATATAGAGTGTAACAAAAATTGCCAGAATGACGTACCAGGCAATCCAAGCGGCTCGCGGTACCACGGCCAGGAACAGACCAAGGGAAATATTGATTAACGCCAGGATTAGACCCAGTCTCCCAAGCAACTTATGGTAACACTCCCAGATCTTTCGCCATTTAGATCTGCTACCATCTTCTCCCTTGTGTGGGCGGCTAGAATCGACAGATAGAGATGTTAGACTGGTTGTGATCAGTATTAATACCTTGCAATCAGAGATCGCCGTGGTTAAAATGATTCAGTGTGTGAATCCAAGGAGGGGGAGTACTCCCCGCAAAATATAGGTAGGGGTGCGTGGCCTGCTTACTAAAACCTTTACCATATTTATGACCAAACTCTGCGATTTTTCCTACCCTCTTTATCACCCGAGTGGTACATGATAAAAAATCAATTTATGGCTTCTTCTAAAAAACAAACTCAAGACTTGAGTGCAAAAACCGATACCCTATTTATGGTGAAAATCGATACCCTTTTTAGGACCAAAATGGTTGAAAACCATACCCTTTGGGGCCGTACATGCCTGTCCAGCCCATAATAATGAGTACCCCCGGGGGAGGGGTGTGAATATATACTTACAAGAAAGCATTTATTGGCTGGAAGATGCCAATAAGCATGATATCGAGGCCGAGTGCGCCATGGGCAAACTTGAAGTGATCAAATGGAACAGACACGACAGCGCAAATGAAACCTGCGATGGCAATCAGCAGACCCGACATCTGGCAAGAGAAAAAATTGTTGAATCATGAGTGAGATGACGCATCTATCACTCCACTTCTTCAGAATCATCAGACATTAATGATTAATTAAATTTTTTTGCAACCTTTTTACATTTTTTAGCATTTTTTAAACATACTCTTTTTGATACAGCCCTTTTTACAGAAAGATTTTAATATACTTATATACAGTCTTTATTGCTGATCACCAGTTGATACCAATGGACATTTTAATGTTATCGACTGATCGGTTTAATCAGGTTAAATAAAGTACTTATATTATTATTATTAGTAGTAGTAGTAGTAGCAGTAGTAGAAGAAGTAGTAGTAGTAGTAGTAGTAACAGTAGTTATAGTAGAAGTAGTCGTAGTAGTAACAGTAGTTATAGTAGTAGTAGTAGTAGTAGTAGTAGTACTGTAGTAGCAATAGTAGTAGCAGTAGTAGTAGTAGTAGTAGAAGTAGTACTGTAGTAGCAATAGATATTAGGAAAGCCTGTTTAACGATAAAATTATCATCTTTTGATCTAAGGTAAACATTATATTTTAGAATTCTTTT
>JAOBAT010003350.1:0-33254 GCA_026413305.1 Hydrozoanthus tunicans
TACTATGTTCTCTATGTACTACATTCTTGTAAAAATATGCACGAATAAACCATTGTCATTGTCATTGTCATTGTCATTGTCAAAACTGTTCTTAATGTAACCACACGCGTATTTGTTTTGCGCCCTTTTTTTTATCGGAACAAATTTCTAAGAACAACTAGACTCGGAGATATTTCTGGGTTTCTTTTTAGGTAAAAGCGTGTACTAGTTTTCTTCTTGTTCTTAATCGCAATTACAAACGCTTGGGAAGTGTTTGAAATATAGTGAAGCTACAAAGAAATCAAACAAACGATTCCTTGATTTATCTGTGCCGTAATGTGAACAACTAAAAACTCTAGGCCATTTCTCAGGCTCAGCATTACTTTTAGAATGTTCTTAAATTTTGGCAAATTTTCACACAAACGTTCTTATATTATGTAATAAAAAGTGTGTATCCGAGGATTTTTACAATACAATACAATACAATATCCTTTATTTAATTTGAGAGGGTAAAAACATGTTAACTCTCCGGAAGTTTTCAAACACATAGCCCTCAATTTTAGTTTACAGCATTTCTTGTGATAGAACAAGAACTCCTCAAGCAGGAAAGAATTCATTAGTATTGACTTCTAAAATTTCCCATTTCTTTAAAAGAGGGTTTTTCTTAGGTTTGGTATAGGTATTCAAAGGGCCGTAGAAAAAGCTGTCGCTATCTTTTTTTGTGTTTACCTGGTTGAACAAAGGCTTACCAAAGAGGCCTCAAAAACAGTTAACTCTCAAAATTGCGTTTGCCGGTACTGATAGCACAATTTTTTTTCGAAGAAACTTGACCCAGAATTAAGACATGAAACAATTTCGAAAGGAAGGGAACCCTGATTTTATTTTTACAAATAACTTGGAATTTTTATAACGAACAACACTTCATAATTCAAGTTCAACGACTTTATGGATTTCCAGTGGTTTTCAACAAAACCTATCAATAGCCACGTCATTTATCATGAAACTAAGTGGTGAAAGACTGTTTAATTGATGAAATTAAGTTAAGCTTGGGGTCATCCAACTTGAATAGGACCAAATTATTCAACTCGACAAGCACTAACTTTAAATACGAAAATACTCGGATGCTTTAATTTAAAAAAAATCGTCCGAAAAGTTAAGCGTCCAAAAAAAATTTAATTCCAAAAAATTCTCCGAAAGTTTTGACACATGCTTGATTTTAACTATACTGAGACTTACACTTACCTCACAAGACTTAAAGCGCGGTATGTTTGGATAGATTTAAAACCAGGGGCGTGCGCAGAGGTTTTATGAGGGGGGGGGGTTCCAATTTTATTTCAAAACAAGGAAAATATATAATTATTTTAAAAAAGCAAAACGAAACGCGATCGAAAGGAACATTTGCATAGTTCCCGATACTTGCATGTATGTTGTATGAAAAATGTTACAAAAATTGCTAAAAGGCTAAAATAATATTAACATTGTTACCAAGAAAAAGAGGGTTCCGGAACCCCTGGAACCCTCCCTGCGCACGCACCTGAAAAAGGTGTGATTCCTAAAGATCATCTTCTATGTTACAATAACTACGTGTACTAACTCGTGGAAATAGAAAAATGTGCTATCCCTAAGGCCAAACTACTCCTGTTCGTACTCGGTCAAAAGGAATCGCTTCATCTTCATCTCTTTCTCAAAAGATCGATACCAAATTGAATTCTAAGCCGCCTTGTGGTATTTGGGATCTATAGCCGGAAAGTGTAGTCTAAACCACTCTAGTCTTTAGCTATCCCCCTCTTTTCATAAACATACAAACTAATCTAGACATTTTCCAGCATTCCGTGATGCCAGAGTTCTCTGCTTCAAAAGCTTCCATGTACGACGTACAAAAGATCGCCACCAAGGTTCGTTGTTGTCAGAAAACGCCAGTGCTAAAGTGTCCGAAAGTTCTTAGCCCGAATTTAAATGTCCGAAAGTTAATTTAGATCCGAACATTTTTGTAACTCAAAATATTTTGCTTGCATGTAAAAGTCGTTTTTTAGCTCGAAACCGTTTGTTTGTTGCTTGCAGAACTTTCACATACACTCTTTTTTATAAGAATATTGTTTTTCAGACTCAGGCTCAAGATTCTTAATTTTTTTGCCGTTTTTAGGCTGACAACGTTCTTAAAATATTCTTAGAATACAGGTCAATAGAATATGTCTGCAAGCATGGCGTTGCCTTTCTGAGTCTCCAGATGATAGCGTTTATACATTGTGCAACAAAATCTCAGCCTCAGAGTTATTCTTAAAACTGATTCTTAAATTTTTGCGATTTTCTGCCTCGATATTCTTATTAAGTATATACTTTTGAACAAAGGAGTGTAGTTAACTTTTTCGAGTTTTATTACTTGTGCTTTATATAGCTTCTTTACTGTAACTTTCTAAAGTAACCACTAGACTGTAGCAATGAGAACCCACCAGGTCCATTCTGATTAATGTTGATGTCAGTTATATTTTATAAATTATTAGCTGTCAAGACGTGAGGCTTCAACTTCGTTCGAAGCGGCCTGAAGTTAAGCAGTCAAGATGTCACTTGAGCTGATGGCTGCCATATTGGATTTTTGGATATGGAGATGACTTTTTAGTCGAAAACGTTTGAGTGTTTAAAAACTTATACTTTTAGCCTTTATTATTTTATATAACCTTTTTAAGCGATTTTAATGTTTGATAATATTTTTTTAACTTTCAGCTCTTGAAGCAATGCTCACGGCTGATGATAGGGTTGAAAGAGTATATGCAGACGGGAAACTTGTTTATACTTCCAACAACGGCAGATGGTACGTCGCGCAACGTTACTTTTTTCGCAGAAAGCCTAAGGGCATCGCTGTTGAGATTGAGAACATTAGAGGGGAAGGCGGCTCACTCGCTTCGTTCAACAACGGACTGGTAAAACTGAATATGAATTAGTACTTATCTTCCTAACTCTGTTCTGTCCTTTCCTTTTTTTACTGTTCGTCGGTTTGGGAGGGTACAACTCAAAATAAAACATTTTAAAACTACAGGCAGTAGAAAACTTCGCTGCCAGGATAGCTACTGGAAAAAAAATTTGCCTTATTACACCTTTAAACTAAATTGACTTCCAGTCGCCAAACAGCTTGTGCAAAGGGGTGCTGTAATGACTTTTAATTGCTTGAACACGATAGCTCCTGAATACCTGTCCTTGATGTTTTGAAAACGATCTTCTGTACACAAGTATAATACTCGTAACTGTCAGAAACTTCAAACACCAAGTTACAGAACCGTTATTGCCCATAACTCATTCAAACACCGGTCAGTTTCTCTTTGGAACTCTTTACCAGAACCACTTACACAGTCAAAATCGATACACAGTTTTAAATCTATACTTAAAACAGATCTCTTAACTGATAGTTAATCTCGTAAGTGTTTTAGTACAAATTTATATCTATTGGTAATACAATTATATTTGAATGAGACCATAAATTTTTACTATGTAGATAGAAGAAACAATGTAAATTAGGCCTGAAAACCCTGTAAAGGAAGGTTTAATAAAGTATGTATGTATGTATGCACTTTATTAACTAACTTGCCATACCCCAATCCTTCAAGTTAGCATCCCGTCGGCTTAAACTTATTTTTCAGTTTTCCTTCATCGCGCAGTTTACCAGCCTGAAAGAAGGGAATGAATAAGACTGACTTCTAACCTGCTCCAGATTACGCTAAAACTTTGGAACTTTAGTTGAACTATTTTAATTAATTTTTTTTCCTCATTCCTATTTTAAGGTGACAGACAAACGTTGGAGATGTACCAGTCGTTATCTAGGTCCCTGGTTTTTCCCGCAATTTGATGAAAAAAAAATGCCCCAAGCAATTGAGTACAAAGGAAGGCGCGTTCGTGGTATTAGTCGACGGGCAAAGTGGATTGGGCCGAACAACAGATATACCCGCTCGATTTTCTGCAGAGTCACTTTGCGTTAAGGTTTGTGATGATGCTGGGAAAGAGATAAAACCCGCTGTGATACTGCGTATGATATCTATGAACTATACCTATACTATAGATTTCTATACCAGCTCCTTAATGGTTGCTGTCTAAATTAATGGTTTGGTATCATAAAGTACCTCAGCGCTTTTTATCTAGAATAACAGAAAGAAAAGTAACAAGCAACAAACCTAACGTAGAATTCCAGTTTGTTAACTACAAAATGTCGTAAATGGCGTAAAACAGTGAAATTCTTTAGGCTCTTTAAACTTCCCGTGTTTTCAGAGCAAACAAAGCGACTGCTTTCGTCCGTCATTTTATTTGGGTGTCATTATCTACTATTTCGGAGGTTAATATTGTCCCATAGCTACTATTTCTAAACCAATCAAATCAAGTGTATGTAGACGGGGACTAGTTACCAATCCTGGCGGTTAGCCAAGTCCGTAAGGCGCCAGTCTGTCGTGCAAGAGGCCTGGGCCCGATTCCCGGTGCCGGACCTTCACTCAGGGTCTTAAAATAAACGAGAAGAGGGTGCTGTCTTTGCTCTAACATCTGTAGACAATTAGATCTTCGCATATTCTCGGATTAAGGACGTAAACCGTAGGCCCTCAAAGCCCAATAATTGGGTTGTAAAACCAGTTGAGTTTTGGATCTACCCAAAGTAGTGAAGTCTGACTATAAAACTATACTCAAAAGAAATAGGTGCAGAAGCTGCCCGTTACAACCAGACCTTGTTCCATGTGTTGATTGTGGTAGTGATTGTTGAGCAAGGCTGTGTGCCAAATGAGCAAAAAACTTGCTGAATGTATCTGATGATTTTTTATTCTATAGTTCGCAGCTAGAAGACCGCCGAGGAGCGAGGCCTTCTACTGGATACGAAAAACGACATTGGATTGCAGATAACTTTAAACTTTAATTCAAATGCATGTTCCCAGTTAAGAGTAGAAGTTTTAGTAAGAAAAACATGTCATTGCAATTGCTACCTTTGTGTGCACTATATTAAACCGTTAGCCTTGAGCATTGAAAACTGTCTTATTTTACTGAACTCTGTACTTTGGCGAACTCTGAAAAATATTTTCTACTTTGTTTCTTATTCATAGCGCAGAACAGCGCAGAGTACACAACAACTCACAACAACTGGCTAAACAGCATAGAATAGCTAGGGCAGTAGAAACATGCATTCAGTACAACACATATATACAGTATTGCATAGTCCAAAACAATAGTACATTCCCACATCAGGCCTCCACAGGCCCGAAGCCACCTTGATGCCGAACGGAGGCAAGAGTAATTTAAATCAACTTTACTGCCATTCTTCAATCTGTGATCGGGAGACTAGGTTCTAGTGAGAAAGAACTTGATTTTCGGGTTAGCAAAGCCGAGTACCGTGTTTTTTTTATCAAGGCTAAGGGAAGAAGTCAAAACAGTGGTATTTATAAGGAACCCAATTTTGTCGGGGGAGGTGGTGGGTTGCGGCACATATCCCCCTACCCCACCCCTCCCCACTTTTTCAGAGCTCAATTTCTCAAAACCTGATTTAGGGGTATTTGTTTTTATTGTATTACAGACTCTTCTCTCCACAAAAAAGGCGTTGGTGCAAGCACTTTATCAATATCTATTTTATTAAACTTGATATTTGCTCCTGAAATTCAGCTTTTTTGAAAAAAGGTGGTGGGTGGCGGCACATAATACCCCACCCCCCTAAATTGGGTTCCTAGGAAATACCGTTGTTTTGACTTTTTCCCTAACAGCGGATTTCTTTTTACAACCCCTAAAAAATACGACGGTCATACCTACCACCCCAATATAGGGATTACCTTCCCCCCGTCTTTTCACTTACCAAATCGTAGTTCTTACAGGTATTATTCATATTGTCTATTACCAGTAAAGATACTTTGAGAACATGTCTTAGAACATTTGAGGCTGATATCCCGAAAACATTTATGAACGTTCAGCTTGAGTTGGTGTAACACAGAAATTCTTAAACAACATCTTAAAATGCTCTGCTACGCCGTGCTGACGAGGCCCAGTTAGACCAAAACAGTTACCAACAGCTGCTCATATTTAGTTTAAAGCTTTTTGGGGGTTCAGTACAGACTAAGTTCCTTCTGACCCGCTAGGGCTCAGTGTCGTTTTATTGGCTGTCTCAATATTATATTAGCACGCGTGTTCAAAACCGCTGAATTTTCAACACTAACTTAAATCTACTGAATTTTGAATAACAACGTTTTTTCGTTTTAGATTTTGTTGTATTTTTCGGAGAAAAACCTGTAGTTTGAAGAGGAGTTTGAAATTAGTTTGTCTGACGTCAAGATTTCCCTGTGCGGAAAAGAAAAGAAATCGTTAAAACAATCTCTTGATCTTTTCCGCAATGTTTGAGCAATGTCTTAATCATTTCAAGGAAATCTTGACGTCAGTAAGACATATATTTTTCAAATCTATTTGTGTGTCAAATTATTACGGCATATTACTCATCAATCATTATAAAAGCTTGGGCCGCCTATGGTTTTAAAACTGTCAGCGGTCGTCCACCAAAGCACGATGTCGAGGCGAGGCCTGGCACTATTTTGCCACGTACACGCTGCTTGACTTGACCGGTAACGCTGAATATCTCCACGTCTAGAAATCCAACTTTACAAAAAAATTTGACCATTACTCGCATATACAAAGCTGTTGTCCGAAGCTGACATTGTTTCACCTCATTTGGACCTACAGTAAAGACAGAACTGTGGAATTTTCTCGGTAAGAATGGATTTAAAATTAATTTTATCGTTAGCTGATTTGATACACCACTGACCACAAATCATCGAATCTGCTCCGCCAATGGTGGGCAGATTCCTCCAAACAGTTAGCTTTGGTCGGTTTGTTCTTTTAAGATTTTGCTCAGATATTGAGAGAAGTTTCAGTTGTGATATAGAGTGCGATCTATTAGATCCCTTCAATTTTATGGGTTTTACTTGAAAAGTTGTTTTGAAAACATAGCCAGACTTAAAATATAATGTATATTGTCATCACTCGTGCATTCATTTAAACATTGGCTCATTGAAAAGTGAAAAAAAAAAAACTTTTTCGCTGTAGTCTTGAGGAAAACTATATCCAAGTTTAGGTTGTAGTTAAAAATAAAACAATATTTTTTAGATTGTATTCGCTATTGTTTTTTAGTTAATATTTATCAAGGGGTAGCCGGTAGGTAACTTTTCATCTAGTCATCAAGTGCTGACAGTGGCGAGTTTTGATTTAGGTGATTGCACGAAACTGCTTGTTTTTAATTAATTGTTGTTTGATTCAAGTGATTACAGAATCTTTACATTTTCTGGCCATACATAATACAAGAATATTTGGATAAAACCAAAATATTGGGCAGATCAGCATATATATAGTACAGATGAAGCACCAAGACATTCCTAAACTATACTAATAAACACCGATTATTAAACTAGCTAGTCAGGTAATGATTATAATAGTAATGCATGTCAAAGTTCGATTTTGCCCGGTGTTACTATTAGATGGAAACCGATCATCAGAAAACCTATCGATCAATTGATATCTATCGATGACAGTTAGTTAATTGATATTGATGTATATCGATCTGTTGATGATCTATTGATAATCTCAAAGTTGTGTCCCAAAAAGTCATCGATTGATTAGAAAATACCTTTCATCTGACACATCATTGGAAATTTGCTAATTAATCACACTGATGCACGCATTAGGAAGTGTATGAATGCTGAATAGTTTGCACCATGATCATGATTTTAACAGCATTGGTTGTTTTACACTAAGACAACTGATTTCACTAACATCTGTAATACAACACGAACAAAATCATTGAATTTACACGTGCCAAGACTAGCAAATACTCATAATATTTTAAGATTTAGGTATGAAGTTCTAAAAAAGTATCAAGCGATGACTGTTAATTGATCGATTGACATTGACAACCAATGTAAGTTGATAATCATAACATTTTGAGCCATTGATTGATCGTCAATTTCTGATAATCAATCGATTAGTTGACATCATTTGTTATTGATTGATAGTCATCGATTTCCAATGTCATCAATTGGTATTGCTGGGAATACTGATATACATAGTTAATGACAGTTTTAATGTCATTGCAGTGATGATTGTTTTTATTACATCATAAAGATTTGGCCTGATAACTGGAGCTTGTGTAAGGTTGTTTGTTGCTAGTTTTAGTGGAGTCTGTCAAATGCTTTTCGTATTTTAGTTCAGTACCTGAGCTATGAAGGTGAAAGACGTTAGACGAACAGCCAACATAGCATGGAGTCCTGCCCAACAGTATCCAATATACTTAGCAGCTGGCACAGCTGCCCAGCAGTTAGATGCCACCTTCAGGTATGAATGCATATATTAGTTGACAAATAAATAAAATTAAACTATTACTGGACTTAGCGACATTCGCTAGGCTTCTTCATGCAAGATCATTGGTGTAGGCGGAGATGAATGATGGGACACCACGCAAAGCAGTGTCCCAAGAGAAGAAGCCTAGTGGTTCTAGGCGAAACGTTGCTAAGTTTTCAGGATTAATGTCCAGTAATAGCTTAATTTTATTTATTTATCTATTCATTCAACTGGATGCCTAACATTCATCGTTTTTGCATATATTAGTTGTTTAGCCATGTGTGTTGTTTGTGGTTACCACAGATCCTCATAGACCTTAGAACTTATGTAAAATCTTTTTGGTTCTCTGACCGACAGATAGTCCGAGAACCAAACAGATTTTACAGTTCAGTTCTAAGGTCTGCGAGGGCCTATAGTTAAGCAACCTTGTCTAGGAAAACTCTTGAAACTGTTTGACCATTTGCAGATATTGGAAAAAAAGCAGAACCTGAATTGATTTTAGATTTTTTCCATTAAACTTTTGAGCAAAATGACCGGAAACTTTCAAATTTGGCTGAAAATTATCGAAGTTTAGTTAAGTAGAAGCATAAAAAAGAAAATATTGCAAAACAATGAAAATTAAGGTAAGCAAGATGATAAAATCATTGATGATAAAAAAGAAGTGTTATGTAGTTTTGTTAATTTGCTGCAACATCATTCATAGCCTTCATAAAGCCAGTCTTTTAGCTAGATTAGCCCTGGCTTTATCTAAGTGGCAGTAACCCATCAAACTAAAGTTATTGTCATCCTTTCACAAGAATTTGAAACCAGTGTAATGTGTGCCAACGAATTGTTGTTGAATTCGACATAAGGAGATCGTAATCCTAATCTCGCAGGGTCAGATTGCCTGTGGTTGTTTGCGTGGTTACCAAGCTGTACAAGCAAGCAAGATTTGGTCGTCGTCGTTCATCAAATTTTTGTTCCAAATTGGTGCCATTTTGAATTTATGACTATGACATCATGCATATGCATGTCCATGTCTTTTATCAATTATGGAGTTATTTCAGCAGGTTGGAAGTTTGGCCCCATGGTTTTTGTTGATCATGGAGTTGTTTGGGCAGATTATTGCCTCATTCCCTCTGCCTTTACTCTACAACCTTGGACAAATACCTTCTATAAGTATCTTGGCTGTAAGGTTCCATTAATGTCTACTCAACCACTGTTTCTCTCTATGTTATAGTACCTCAGCAGCCATGGAGGTCTTTGCTCTCGACCTTTCAAGTTCAAACATGGAAATGCCTCTAAAGGGATCTGTTCCTTGTGAACACAGGTAAGAAACTGGATTTTAAATTTAACTTTTGTTGAGAAAATCTTGTTGGTTGTTACTTATTAGGCATTTAGTCCTTGAAAATTGGATGACGAAAGACTGAAGACGAAAAAGCATTTATTTATTAGAAGAATAGTGGACAGAAAATGATTACAATTTAACAGATCTCCAAGATGGCTACTAGAAGCAAGACTTGTTAGATGGGGTGTGAGATCCTTCTGGACAATACTTTCACACTGTTTGATTATCTATTTTCTACTAGGTTTCACAAGTTAGTATGGGGACCCCATGGCATGAATAACCGGTCGTCACCAGCAGGAATGATTGTGGGTGGTACGGACAGTGGGAGCATCGTCATGTACGATGCTAATAAGATCCTCCACGGAGACAAGGACAACGTGCTGTTCTGTGAGAACAGTAAACACACAGGTGCAGTATGATGTAAAGCGTAGGTAGCCATAGTTTGCAACAATTCTCTATTACATAGAAGATAAATTAACTCTCTCAAACTTTAACAAACTCACTTGTTTTTTGTTAACAAAGATATTTTTTCAAGCTGTACTGTGAATAAAGAGAAAGATTGGATAACAGCTGCTGTTAAGGTTCATGTTGGTTATAGCATAGCCAGAGCTCAGTATAGTGAAAATACTAAACCATGATCATTATTTGTCATATATTTGAAACTTGCTAAATAATTAAGTTTGAGGGATACTAGTCAAGTGCTCCTAATAGTTATTGTAGTGTGTGCAGAATTGCCAAATAAAAGAAGAGCCTTTAGTTAGTAGTGAAAAAATAGCATAAGTGACTTTGTGTGAAGCACTTTATTCTTCTAATGATCCTAGAGAAATAAAAGGGATAATGTAGAGAGAATTGAGAGCTTCATCAAAAGTTGCTTAATATATCAATTTTGCATTAAACTCTTCTTGAAAATATTTTGTCAAAGCTCATTTAAGGTTCACTTTCCAACCCCAAGGTCCTGTTCAAGCTCTCGATTTCAATCCATTCCAAACTAACTTACTGGCAACTGGAGCAAGTGATTCAGAAATTTACATTTGGGACTTAAACAACCCATCAGCGGCACTCACTCCAGGAAATAAGTCGTTACCACCAGACAACATCAGCTGTTTGGCCTGGAATAGGCAGGTGCAGCATATCTTGGCTTCAACTTCACCTTGTGGCCGATGTGTGGTATGGGACTTGAGAAAGAATGAACCTATTATTAAAGTCAGTGACAGAAGTGCAATGGTAGGTTACTAGGTAGTTGACTGTACTATGTTATAAAGTTCAAAGTTAATGAGTAGTGTTTGTTTTTGTGAGTAGTGGCTCCGCTGTTGTTTAAAACAAATGATGTTTAGTTTGTGATTTTGTATAAAATTATCTATTTAAGATCCAGGGCCCAGTTCCACAAAACCCTGATTAACTTAACCCAAAGTTAACTCTTTAAAAAACCTTTTGGTTGGCATGGTAATTAACCCTGGGTTAGCACTAATCAGGTTTTGAGGAATCAGGCCCAGGACTGAGAGGTGTGACTGAGCTGATGTGATAAACTTAGTATGCCTGGACGTCTGTTGTACTCTCGAAATTATTTCCAGCCAAGATAATGATCAAACTTGTTCTTAATGAATGATTCTGATATACGAGGCTGTTAGATACTGATAAGTAGTGAAAATCTTTTGCATTTTGCAGATCCGTTCTAAAGCAGTTGAGTGGCATCCAGATGTTGCCACCCAAATGGTGATGGCCTCGGAAGATGACCGATATCCAGTTATTCAGGTTTGATGCTTTTCCAGTCTAGTCTAGGGAAACACCACATTTCAGCTTCCTACATGTGAGACCAAAGCATTGAAAAACTGTTAGCATCTTATAGCTTTTATTCTAACTAAAGGCAAATACAGACAGTTGTTTCTTTCTTAGAAGTTGATGTCTCACACTAGCCACTTTCAGATGTTTGGTGTGGGGATCTGCTTGTCTTTCTCAATAATTATTTATTATTTAATTCTAATTGTTATGAGAAGGTATGTCAGTTATTTGCAAGGTAGAAAAAAGAGTATAATTTTGTTAACAGCTAGTCCATAAGAATTCATTTTAGTTGAAGAAAAAAAAAATTAAAACAGACACAACCCATATAGCATATTATACAACAAATTTTAAGGTTGCTTGTTTGATGAAATCGTTCAATTGGTAACTCAAATTGCAAAGGGAAATTGAAATTGTAAAATAACAAAGAAAAGTACCCAAAGGGAAGTAAAAATTGCTTTGAGTTAGCAAGGCTTCGAGTTGCGTGGGTTTTGATTTAACGGGGTAAAAATTACAGTAAATATATGAGACAAAGCCAAAGGAAATCAGTTTTGCTGCAAGTTACTGGGGAATTTGGGTTACTGAGGATTCAAGCTGTCAGGGTTCAACTATATGAATCATTAGGGTTTTCAGTTTGTGCTAATGCAAGTTGTTGTTGCATTGCGGAAAAACACTTTTCTTTTGGTTTGGGTCGCAAAGGTTGAAAGCTTTCATTCATCCCAAGCACACATGTTTTTGGTGTACAATACAAAATTTTATGTATATTGCAGCCACAGTGTGGTTCTTTCTATACCCAAAATGGGACTTGCTAAATGACTGAGTTATCCTAAAAATAAGGTAGATTTAATATGGCTGAAGGCTTTTTAAGAGAAAAGTATAAAAATGTTGTTAGTTGTTTACATCTGATCTTTGTATCATAGATGTGGGATTTAAGATTTGCCACTTCTCCCATGAAAGTATTGGAAGGTCACACAAGGTAATTAGTCATTATGTTTTTAATAGTAATGAGTTAATTATTTCTCATTAGTCTGTAAGTAAAAAAAGGTTTTAGAAACTGAGGATGCTGAAAAAACCACAGGTTGCATCCCCTTTGTGCTGCCATAGATCCGCAAGTAAAGTGTAAACCTATTTTCTCTGACTGATCATTTTGGAAGTGTTCTGTAGGTTGCCACCAGTGATGCCTGCATAACTTTAGTGTAAACTTTTTTTTCTGACTTACCACTCAAGGGATGTTTTGTAAACTATCACCACTTGTGTCTGACATACTATTTTAGCCTTAATTATCTTCTCTAACTGATCATTTTAGGGGTGTTCTGTCAATTGCTTGGTGCCCACAAGACCCAGATCTACTAATGAGCTGTGCAAAGGTACGTTGATAACACAGTATCTTATATGTTTGCATGGATATAGTTAGATAGGTATACATATGTGGCTTGATGTATTTTAATTAATTCTATGATTATATATTTCACATTTCCTAGATTTGAAACTCAATTTTTTGAAAAAGTTACAGTGTATTTTACATGTGTTGGTATTAAATTGTCAGGTTCAGGAAAATACAGTTTTTAGGATATTGGCCCATCAGGCTAATAGAAGAAAATATTTAGTCAACTGGCTTCACATGAACTCTACTGGCCTGAAGTAAAAGTCTTGGGTTTTTTAATTTATTTTTCGTTTTTTTTTTTGGGTAAAGTATTGTGCCACCAATGTTTATG
This sequence comes from Hydrozoanthus tunicans, assembly GCA_026413305.1. Classification (NCBI taxonomy): domain Eukaryota; kingdom Metazoa; phylum Cnidaria; class Anthozoa; order Zoantharia; family Hydrozoanthidae; genus Hydrozoanthus; species Hydrozoanthus tunicans. The sequence goes on from JAOBAT010003350.1 coordinate 13,132, forward strand.
AGTTACTGGCTAACATGTGCCAGAAAGTGGGTGAAACGGCCATCATCTTCAGCATGTTCAATGTGTTGTTAACTCACATTATTTTAACAGACAATAAAGACTTACTGTAAATGATGGTTTGTAGTTAATGTTAATAACTATAATTTTATCTTAAGGATAATCGAATTCTCTGTTGGAACCCAAATATTCAAGGAACTGGGGGAGAGGTAAGTACTTCCTATAGCGACTGAAAATACTTCACCACAAACTTTGTTTAGCTAGATATTATAGGGAAAGCAGCAATACTACCCAAACATGAAGGTAACGCTACCATTAACAGCCACGAGCAAGAATCTGACCACATTCATTTGGTAATTTATAACTAAATTCACTATCAATGTGTAAACATAACATACCACCTTACCACTGGAACAGGTTATAATCCAAATTTCACCGATCTACAGCTTCAACAAAGAGCTCCATAAACCTGCACCATATATGTTGTGTTTACACATTTACACATATGCCACTGAAGGGCATCAGTTGATACTCTACATGATAAATTCACTGAACTTTATACAACTTCACAAAAAAATCCACTGATGCATGAAAACACCTGTGTAAGTGTTGAAATAAGAATTTCTTGATAGTTGAACTTTGGTTTGCATTTTAGCAAACAGTTTAGGACAAGTCTCTGGCAAAAAGCTTATTTAAAGCAGAACTCGTTCCAAATATTTTGTAAGAGGATCAAGATGTATCTTTGCACCAAACTTGTAGAATAAATATTAAATATAATCTGTATCTAGCTTGTCACCAGCTGAAAGCAGGTTGTTTAAACAAGATATTCTTAAAACCACAGATAGTATATGAGTTACCAACAACAGCACAGTGGAGTTTTGATGTAAGATGGTGTCCAAGAAACCCAGCCATGATTTGCACAACGTCATTTGACGGGCATGTCAGTGTGTACTCTCTCATGGGAGGCAGTCCCCCGGCAACACAAGACCAGCAGAAGGTAAGGGTATAGGAATAAATAACATTTCTTTGCACCCAGCTGAGGGTGGGGTAAAGTGGTGCCAATCAACCTTTGTTTACATTAATTTGTACTAGGGTGAACCTCAAACAAGTGACTATGTATCAGATATAAGTTGTAGACTAGCAGATAGTTTTTAATGTGATTGATTCATCCTATCAGTTTGTGTGTTATTTTATAGACTTTCTTTCAATCTAAAGTTAGGATGATAAAACAACCTATTAACTTCAAAATATGTATTTCTAACTTTGTATTTATGACTGTTGCAGGTGAACAATGCATTTGATGTGAACGATCCCTTTGCAGCATCCATTCAACAAGCGCAGCAGAGTCAACAAGTGACAACTAGTACTCCCCTCAAGAAACCACCCAAATGGCTCAGGAGGCCTTGTGGGGCCTCTTTCGGGGTGAGCGGGTTTTATTCTTCAATTCTGATTTTGATAAACCAACGTATTATTCCCAGACACTTTGAACTGCCAGATACAGAGTAAGAATCAGTATCAGTATTCTATATTGTCATGTATTATTGCACGTTGAGTGTCTTTTGAAAAGGTTCCCATTTCCCCAGGTAAGAGTTATTTTATATTTAACAGGAAACTTTCAATCCCAGTTCATTTCTTAAATTTTTCCCGCTAGACCCAAGTATTTCATTTGATAGTTTTTGGAGAATTTTACACTTCATCTTCAGTACTAAATTGTTGCAAAACAGATACAAGGTACATAAAAAATTAAAAGAGTTACTCAAATTCAAGAAGTAGTGATTTTGATTAACTTAATTTTAACTTAGATTTAATTAAGCTTCATTTTGCAAATTTTAAAGTTGTATTTTGTGTATCTTTAATGAGACAGTTGCTAGCTATCTTAAATCGCTGAAAGACAGATGTGTTATTAATTTGTTTTCATCATATTTGTTTTGTTTAGTTTGGAGGAAAGCTGATAAGCTTTTGTGAGAACAAAGAATCTGCAGAGAAACAGGTGAGAGTGGGTATAAGCAAGAAATTTCAATGACCAATAATAATTGACCCAGAGGTTGATTAAGTCAGCCCTGGGTTCTGGAATTTCATGATGAAATTAGCAAAAAAGCACAGTATTGCGTGGCAGGAGAGGTCAACCACTACAATTTTTTTTTTTCAGTCATTATAAAATTTTCTGTACCTAAAAATACTAATTATTACTTTGAGAGGTTTTAAATTAGTTTTGAAAGGCCAGAAAATTGTTAATATTTATCAAGTTTTCACAATTAGTGAAAAAAGGTGTCATTTTTTCCAAACAACTTTAGGATTTTTCATGAATTTCACAAAATTTCACAGAAAAAGGAAATTTTGCAAATTACGCGATTTTGAGTCAATTTCGCAAAGTCAAATAATCAGAAAATTCCAGAAGCAGGAGTTAAGTAGTGTAATCATTACTATTTCATAAGAGATACTCTGTTTAATAAAACATTCTAAACAGCCCCTTGTCTCCAATAAGCCCCCCTCACAAAATAATAAGCCCCAGACTGTCTAGAGCTTCAAATTTTGAATAAGTCTCCCCCCCCCTTTCAAATATAAATATGGAGCTAAAGCATAAGGCGTTGACTGGATCAAGGATACACTTAGTGAACAGTTTGTATATCTGTTTTGGTTTTTGAAAAGTGCCGATTATGACGTTTGAGGAATGCAGACTGAATTTCTAGTTGCTGTTCAATGTGTTTGATAAACGCACTTTATGGTGTTCTTCTGTTTTGGGCTCTTGGCAATTTTTTAGATAAGCCCCCCTTCCCTCTTCCCCTCTCCAATAAGCCCCCCTTCCCTCTTCCCCTCTCCAATAAGCCCCCTCTCTGGAAGTTCCAAAATGAAATGCAATATTTTCCGGACTATATCCCATGGGTTATCTGTAATTTTGCCTTGTATTGGAGGTGTTGTTAATCTATTGGTGCAGGTTATCTGTCAGATTCTGAGGTTGATCTGGCTATACAAGTACAACACTTGTCATACTAGTTGAAATGTTCTTTTAGATTTAAACATTAATAGAATAAAATTATATACGGTACAAAAAGTAAATGATTAACAGTGTGGGTTATACATCAGTGCAGCTTATGTGTTGACTTTCGTTTCTCTTTGTCATAAAAATGTGGGGATGCAGTGGGTTATAGTCCAGAAAATCTGGTAAGCCCTCCAGGGGCTTGTTAGAGTGTCTACAGTAAGAATTACAACAAGTTGTAACAATTAACTGTTTATTATAAAATAGCATCCTTGTTTTGGTTGATCAACAGGTTCAGATAAGCCAAGTTACAACGGAAGCAGAGCTTGTTAAGAGATCCAATGAATTGGAAGGGACCCTCGCAGCAGGCAGTTTTGTTGAGTACTGTAACAGTAAAATTGAAAGCAGCACTCAAGAACTAGAGAAAACCCTCTGGAGCTTTCTAAAGGTAACAGTTAATTTAAGCTAGTTTCAATTTTTTGTTTTTTGTTATTTTTTTATTCTGAGTTTCTTTAAGAGATATTGCTGGTTATTTTATAATAATTACTTATGAATGAATTTCTAATCTAAGATGATTTTTCACACAGAACAATTTTGAGAAGGAGCCTCGCCGACACTTCCTTACCCTTTTGGGCTATGATCCTGTAGAACTATCAAGAAAGGTGAGGCATATAGTCAAAGACACCACCTCCTATAAACAGTTACAACAAATTATCTTATTTTCAGTATTTCTGGCAGCAGAGATATGTCATGAATCTTAACTTTTTCGAACATGAAAAGAGCCTTTGTCTATGAGTATTGAGTTGTCAAAACCAATACTGTTGTTCAATTTCAGAGCATGTTTTGCAACGTTAGATCCACCTGCAAATGTTTTAACATAACCCAATATGTTATTTTTTGTGAGTTTCTAAACATTTGCTTGTTTCTCAGCACAATGAATTTTTTTAACTTATGAACTTATAAACATGCGAATGTAGTTAGTGTTAAAAGTGGTTTTAATAGTTATAATAAATGTAATATTTCGTTTATAAGTTAGACTAAGGCTTAACAAGTGTGTTCAAAGCTCATTTGTTGGTTGTCTGTCAAGGTGGCATCAACCGACAGTTCCCTTGGTGGAGGTGTTGACGCTGCCGAGTTGGCTAAGAAGATGCAGCTACTGACGGCACAGGTATGCTAACAACCTATCTTATTCTAGGGTGTGATATGTAGTAATGCCATATGTAATGTCTCAAAACAAAATCACTAGTCATAACTATTTTGACCATTGAAAGCTAGTTATTGCCAGTGAACGCAACCGTAATCTCACAGAGTTGGGTTGCCTGTGGTTGTTTGTGTGGTTACCAAGCTGTACAAGCAAGCAATATTTGGTTTTCATAGTTCATCACATTTTTGTTCCAAATCGGCGGCATTTTGAATTCATAACTAACTTTGACATCATGCTCATGCACGTCCAGTTCTGCTTCATGTTTTTTCGATTGTGAAGTTATTTGGGCAGATTGAAAATATTTCTTCTTGGTTTTTACCCATTGTAGAGTTGTTTGGGTAGATTGGAAGTTTTGCCTAGTGGTTTTTAGCAATCGTGGAGTTGGGCAAATTAATGCCCCAGTGGTTTCAGTCTTCAAGTATGGACCAAAGTGTTTGGGCAGATTGGAAGTATCGCCTCATAGTCTACTTTGAGAGTGAAAGTTAAATATTGCCTCTCGGTTTTCTTCGAGCATGGAAGTGAACGTTAAGAATGCACTTCATTAATCTCTGATAACTTCTAGTTGTATATTTTTTTAATTTGGTAACTATTAAGCAGTCTGAAAACAGAATATAGTAATTTTAGTTGAAAAGACACACCTACCAAGCTAACATTTTATTCCAAAGTATGTTTACTCTTTTGAGAGTTTACTAACCCATCATTAATTATTAGTTATTAAAATTTAGTTCAGCGCAATTATTGACCATGATACCTTTATTGGACTGCCTTAACCTCGATTGCAACTGCAGTGTTATCTGGAGTATAGGGATTGTCAAGATAATACTCTCGTTTTGTTTGTCTCTGACCCTAGGACCTTGGCAAGTCAGGAGAAGGAGTGTTTTCTAGCGGAGCAACAACACCATCTGTCAATGAATCAAAGGTTTTTATGCAATCAATTACTAACTAATGTAGAACTGGCCGGAATGAAAAAGATGATGGTTACAAAAGGACGTTTTCTCTTAATTCCTTGCACATTTTGAATCTACCAAATCGTTTATGGAATGCACACAATAGGCCTTACTTCAAGTAACTGTAGCCTTTGTGTTAGAAGTTTTGCAATTGGTTGTAGAGAATTGAAAATTTTTGCAAAACTACCTACATAAAACACCATTGCACAAGTGCTCTAAATTGTAAGAAGTATTCTGCCTGGAATCAAGGTATTTTCCTAGAGCTGCAAATAATTTATTTGAATTTCTGTGTTTATCAGTAATAGAGGTTGTTGAAAATTAACATAGTTTTTACAAGATAATGCTGGCATCTGGAAATAAGGGATTTATTTACCAATTGCTCAGCACTAATATAACATGGGTTTTTAAAAATGTCGAGAGTGACACATAGTCATCAGACATACCTTTAGTAATAATCCTCTCAGTCCTTATAGCAGACATAATTGAAACAGTACATAACATTGTATAACATGTATGTTCTGGTTCTCTGCAGACTCCACTTTCAGATGCTGGGAGTGACGCAGCTGCTGCGGCTTTTGATGCCATTGCGTCTGGTGGACCATTAACAGTTAATGCTTTCCCTGAGGGAGGTTGGTTTAGTTGATATTTATTTTGTTTATTTACTGTCATCGTTACAGAATCTCATCCAGAATATGGTACTGCATCTGGTGAATCATTAGCAGTCAACAAATCTCCAAGGAAAGTTGTTTAAGTTTACATTGTGTGTGTTTTGCCGCCATTAATGAGTAAATATGCTCATTAGAGGATCTTCTCATTGTGTCTAAGTGAAGTCTGAAGAGACTTATTCTAGACAAGTTATACACAAGTATCAATTGAAATTATTTATAAGTTAGATTGTCTCTTTTAAGAGTAGATTTTCAGTCACTTGACTCTTGTCTGCTTTTCCTTTGCCAGCTGGTGTAACTGAGGCAGTGCAAGCATTATCCCCATTTGAGATTCCAACTAGTGATGGTTGGTCATCTTCTGTTCTTTGTTCATAATATTATCAAGAGATTGCTAAGTTGAAGTAAGACTTGGTGACTCTGACATTAATCATAGTACTAGTCCCAATAAATTTATTGTTTGAAAGTTTAGTGAGAACTTAGATTATTTTTTACCTTTGTTGTACATGTTTTTACCTACATAAAAATTAAGTGTTTAGTTAGTTTATTGTTGGAGTACAAACAAAATGGACTGTAAGTTCTCTTCACGATTATTTAACAAACAAAACTTGAACATTTAATCAAACTTCTGTTTTGTTTTTCGAAATGTAAGTGACAATTAAATTTGTCAAGAGGAGATTCTAGTATATCAAATATTGTGTTTGTGATTAAATTGACTGATGAGAAACATCTTCTCTTGGTAATATAATGTCAGACAATTCGATAACTATTCAGTGTGTACATAATGACCACTCCCCTCCCCCCTCCTTCTCTCCTCCTAAGCTGATCCTCCAAACATAAATGATTATTCTATGATCTGTTCAATTTAAATTACAAATTATACCATAATATTGCTTAAAAACTTAATATTTGAATTGTAATGGCGTGTTAATAGGCCAAGCTACTGATATTTTTTTCAGATACTGATGGTTTGATAAGTCAGGCACTTTTGACTGGAAACTTTGAAGCTGCTGTAGAAGTGTGTGTGAAAGCAGAAAGAATGGTATGTCTGCCAGCATTGCAGCACAAGCTGTGTTAGCATATTGAACAGTATCAGACTTGGTTCCTTGCAGTAGAATATTTTGCTGTCAGAGCCGTATGTTCTCCATTGTTGATTGCTAGTAAATTCTCAGGTGTAAAAGTAGGCCTTGAACTACATATTAAACTTTTTATGTTTTTTTCTGTTTGTTGTTTAAAGGCTGATGCATTCCTATTGGCTATTGCTGGAGGGCCAGATCTGTTGTCGAGGATACAGAAGAGATACTTTGAGAAAAACAAAAGCAATGTTACAAGAGTAAGTAATTTAAGATGTACTTTCTTTGCTATGTACCTGTTCACACTGAGTACTAAATGTATAAGGTCAACTTGAAGTTTTTCATTGTTATTGTATCAAGAATGAGTATGTTCATAATGTCTTTATATTTTCAAGTGTCCTAAAGATGAGCTTTGATAGCACAGAACAGTGAATAGTGTTTTAAAATACATTTATCAGGGCTTATAAATTGACAATATTTTCTGTCTTGTTTAGCTGATGTCTGTTGTAATTAACCGTGATTGGCGAGACATTGTAGAAAGTTGTGTTTTGGAAAACTGGAGAGAAGCTTTGGCGGCACTGGTAACGTATGCCAAACCAGAAGAGTTCACGTCACTGTGTGACCTGCTAGGCCAGCGACTTGAGAAGGAAGAGGATGACCGCTGTACAGATGCCATGGTTTGTTACATTTGTGCTGGAAATGTCGACAAATTTGTGGCTTGCTGGTGAGCTGTTTTGATTGATCTTAGCTGATTTTTACCACTGCAGTCTTTGATACAGTTTGTTTGCAACTTTTGACTTATTTTACATACTTGCTGTCTTTGTCTACCTAGTTATATATTTTGACTCCACGGACCAATTATCATTCTTTGAATTACATTTATTGGCTGGCATACACAACACATTCAGTGAATAACTAAATTAAATGTATTAATTGTTGTTATTTTCTGTCAGGGCTAGGACAATGCCAACAGAACCCTCACCTCTTGCGCTACAGGTAGGATGAAGGTGCTTTGTTCTGACACCAGTACTTCTACTTTAAAGTAGATAGAGTGTGTAGTATACACTGTTTTACCATCCATATATTATTGGCTGCTTACTGTTAAAACCTGTTACTGCATTGTTACCCTCAAATGTAGTAGTATTTGATATTAAGCATGGAGGTGATGATGGTGGTGATAACAATGATAGGGATGATAAAGTGGTTATAATGATGATGAAAGTGATGGTGTTGATGGTGATGATGAGAAAAGTGACATTGATGGTAGTAATGATGATGAAAGTGATTGTGTTGGTGGTTATGATGAAAGTGACAATGATGGTGGTAATGATAATGAAAGTGATTTCATTGGAGCTGATGATGGTGAAAATGACAATGATGATGATTATATGATGGTGTTAATGATGAAAGTCATGAAGGAGGTGATGATGAAGAAAGTGACAATGATGGTTGTAATGATGATGAAAGTTGATGTGATGATAGTGAGATGAGTAAAGTGAAGGTGATGGTGATAATTATGGAAATAACGATGGTGATGATGATGATGACGAAAGTGACAATGATGGTGGTGATGATTTCCATCACACTTTCATAATCAAAGTGACAATGATGGTGTTGATAATGATGAAAATGATTGTGGTAGTGGTGATGATAAAAGTGATAATGATGGTGGTGATGATTATGAAAGTGATTGTGGTGATGGTAATGATAATCATAGTGACAATGTTGGTGTTGATAATAATGTAAGTGATGATGATGATGGTGATGATGAAAGTGATGATGATGATGATGATGATGGTGGTTATGGTGATGATGGTTCTGTTGATGATGTTTATGTTGGTGATTATATTTATGAAGACGATGGTGGTAATTGTGACAAGGACTTAATCGGCTACACTGTTGCTTGTACAGGAGCTCATTGAGAAGGTTATGATCCTAAAGAAAGCTGTGGAGAGAGAAAGACGACAAGTGGTGTCAGCATCGTCAGATATCCTGGTGGAAAAGCTCAGGTACTTTTCTATCACCAAGTTGTATTTTATAAAACTATTACCAGTGAATAAAACCAGGATTTGCTAGTTTAGAAATGTTATAGAAATCTACAAGATATGAAAAAAAAATAAAAGATATTTAATACTAAGTCTTTTTCAGTTACATTGGTATACAGAAGCAAAAAAAAATTTCATTCATTTATGGGCATAGCTTAGTTTGTTTGTTTGTAGCTTTGTATAATTTGGTTATCCAGTTTGATCTTCTTAGACTCCAGCATCTGGCCCTTGTAGCTTTGTATAGAGTACTTTAAATTTGTAAAACAGAATGCTGATGGGGGGGAGGAGTTGGAAGTGTGCACCTTTAGAACTGTGTTTGTATGAGTCATGAATTTGATATTGTCATGTTTATTTCATGTGCTTTGATTAAAGAAATTATTTACCTAAATTTCATACATTCTGATCTTGCCCTTTGCACCTTGTGATTACAGTAAGTATGCAGAGCTCCTGGCTGCCCAGGGCTGCCTTGAAACAGCCATGGGTTATCTGATGGCCTCAGATAACCAGGTTTGTAGTAATTATCAGTCCTTTTGCCACTGAGGTTGATAACTGGGCTCTAAAACCTTTGAACAAAATGTTTAACTGTTACTGTGTGTAATTTTGGTTCTGTTACAATGATTATAAAAGTGTGAACTGTTTAAAATAGTATAATTATAAGTTTTTTAAAAAAAATTCAGAAGCCTTTATTTAAGACTCTGAAGACTTTGGTGAATAAAATCTAAAGTTAATTTATATTTCTGATCCAAAGTTTCACCAAAGCAGCTTTTTTTTTATCTCCTTGTGCATAGCTTGTTTCTGGCTTCTGTTGAGAAAGATGAAGAAGTACAGGCTCAATTTCAGTCAGAATCATGAATCACTTCAGTTAATAATTTGTTTTTTTTACATGAGATCAAATGCAGAAGGTGAACAATGTCACATTACATAGTTTTCATGTTTCACTCCAATACAACTCCTATCCTACTTTGCATGCCAACTTTGTGTGCAGTGGTTTAATTTTGTTTGAAATGAAACTATAGTACTTAAGCTTTTCTATCCTAAAAAGAAATGAGGAGAACAGTAAAATTTTCTGCCCTAAAGAGAAATGGGGAGACCAAAACCATTTCCACAATTACATCACAGCTGTGGTTCCTTAAAAATATTGCCTATAATTGTAAATTCTGTTTACTTTTCCCAACAGTCAAGTTTGGGTGTGTTGAAGGACCGTCTGTACAACGCCCAGTACCCTAACCATCTAACTGCATCGACTGCACCACCTGCATTCCCCTACTCCAGAGTTGACGTGCTGGCGGAACCTGTGCCTCAGAAACAGGTATTTGATGTACAGTCTAGTAGCTGATTGTTAATCGCGCATTGGCCAAGCGGTTAGTGTGCTAAACCCATAATCCTACATTTGTGAGTTTGAGCCCAAGTCGGACCGTTGTGTTGTGCCCTTGAACAAGCCACTTTACCTGACTTTGTTCCAGTCGACTCAGCTGTATAAACGAGTACTAGTTCTTCTGGGGGCTAACCTGCGATAGATTAGTGTCCTCTCCAGGGGGAGTTACAGACTCTCATCTGCTTGACACCACAGAAAAGGAGGATAAGTGCTGCCAGGCCTCATGAGCTACTTAGGCCCAAGAAAGGATTAAGCTCAGATATTAGCTGATGTAAAATGTGACTGAGTAAAACTGTGTTAGAATGCAAAGGGATAAAGAACTTCTTACTTCATAGATTATCATAATTAAAACCTTTGTAAACAGACAAATCGATGAAAAGTTAGTGTTCACGGTTAGAGTAGACCATTCACAGTGCTCCCCTGGTGTTGATTTAGGTACCAATTCAGCAGCCAGCCCAGCCACAAGCCCAGCATGCCTTTGCAGCAACCAATCAGTCGTGGCCACCAACACAACAGGTTAACAAGCACACATACAACCATTCTCTAACTAATAAACGACTAACACCCCTTTGGTGAGAGGCCAGGTTATCTTGTAACAACTGCAGGCATTTTTACCCTTTTTTCATTCTTACACCTCTCTCTGTTTTGTTTTGCTTTCTTTTCTAGATTTCAAACTAAATTTTTAAAAAGATGTAACTATTAACTTCTTTTGCTTGTTCTTCACTGGGATTCTTCGTAATGGTGTCAAGTCCTCAGTCTAAAATTTCCCAGCTGATAAAGACCTTGCTATCAGCTAATAAATGTTATGATATAATCTTAATTATTAAGTTTGAGAATAATTATATTAGAATAGTAATAATTGATATACTAATGGTGATGAGAGTGTTATTACCATGTTGGTGTCATCACTGCTGATTGGGTGTTATTTACAAACTATTGTTTATTCTGAAGCAGTAGTAAAACAGTAAGGATAAAATCTTGTGGTTGAAGTAAACTAATATACAAGACAAAATTAACCCCTGCTTTGTAACCCTTTGTAGGTGCCAGTGCCTTCCCAGCAACCATTTCAGCCTGTGTCTCAGCAGCCATTCTACAACCCCACAGCCTACCAACCACAGGCACCCCAGTTTCCTCCGCCAGGTTCTGTAGGACAGTCGCCTTACTATAGCCAACCACCACAGCAGGCTGTGGCCCAGCCCTCTTGGTCTCAGCAGCCACCACCTCCTACTTCCCTCTACCAGGTGAGTGGTGCATGCTGTTTAAACAGTATATATGTAACTATATAGTGTACTTGATGCTTGTTTTGTTAATTTGTGCACTGTCTATGACAGTTTTATTTGAACAACAAATATTAGACTAGTCAACTAAGTACTTCCAGAACAAGCATTGAGAACTGGTTTCGTTTGAAGTGCTATTGAAGTGAAATCTTCAAACTAGATTAAAATATCAAAAATTAAAGTTTGACCTTACTAATTTCCACTTGAATATTTTATACTGGTTTTTAAAATAGAATTTGCGGAGAACTTACGTAGAAAAAAATGTATATTTAAGTACTAAAGCTATGAAGCCTTTGAAAGGATTGATATGAATGGCCTGAGAATCAATTTTACTTTCCTGGCCAAATTCATATTCATGGTTATGGCTAAGTTTGAATGACTGGTAGCCAAGTGTTCGCACTAGTAGAAAGCAGCTTGGAGTCTTTTCAAACCATGAGACATCTTAAATCGCATTGTATGTGTTTTGTTTTTGTCTTAAGAATATTTGAAGTAGATAATAAGCTACTTGACAGTCAAAGACTTTGCCCCATAAAGGATAAATAAGTTAAATGGACTAACATGTGTTCTGTCTTGCTATGGCCTACACAGGGAAGCATAGCTTCACAAGAGCCGCCCAAGAGTGCCCCGTACTCAGTCCATCCTCAGCCTTCAGCCAATGAACCGATGATTTTCAACCCATCAATACAGGCTACATCCCAAAGCCAGATGCCACAGATCTACAACCCTCAAGCAACCTCTTTTGGTACACCTGGAGGTACCCCAATTGCCCCTTCTCCCAGTGCCCCTCCAGCAGTGGGACCCCCATCTATGGCCCCCCCACCAATGGGACCTACATCAACTGGGCCCCCATCAGTGGGTCCCCCACCGACTGGCCCTCCCCCAACGGGCGGGGTTGCATGGACTGGTGCTCATGCAATTAAGGGTCAGAAGCCACAACAAGTACGTTAAGCATTAATTGAAATTAGGTGCAAGTTATTTAAACTAGTTTTGCAGCCTTTTCATTTATACAAATTTTAGTTTTAGTAATTATTCAGCTAAAATGATTACCTTTTCTGGTAGGCTTCTGGCTTAAGTAAATCAAGTAAATCTCTCAATATGAAGCTATAACTTCCCTCCACAGCCATCTACCTACAAACCCCCGGCACCCATCACAGCTCCTATATTTGGCTCCCCTGAGCAGCAGCAGTTCCAACCGCAACAGCCACCTACAGGTATGTGGTCTGGGGGGAGTGGGGGGGGGGGGGGATGATGGGACGGTGGAGCATGTTTTACTGCAGAAACATCCCAGATTCTGTGGAGAACTCTCCCAGGTCTGTTTGTTACATGGCCAGAAATCCAATATGGTGGAAGCAGTTGCAGAACCTGGGATTTTCAGCATTAAAAACATGCTTCTTGACACTGCTAACAATTAAGCTAGGTGGGAAGGGGGAGGGGGGAAGGGAGGGGAGGGTGTAAAATGAAAAGACTTGCACATTGATGCCTACAGCTTTGGTACTTTTAGTTTCTTAAACAAATTTTTAAAGGGAAAGAAGGAATGATGGACTCCATGTGGATGTTTTTAGCACCTTCAGAATGTAAACACCCACTGTAACACTGTGTTGATCTGCAACAAGTGAACTGATATTTGTTATTCAAAGCAGTGCCTGTCTTCTGTTTTCTTTCTCTTTCATTTTTAAACACTACACTTGTTATTTCTGTAGTTTACATTTACTTTTTACAAAAAAGAACTTGGAGGACTTTTTATCGCAAGCAGCTTGGGTCAAGTGATTGGTTATTGCTTTCTCTCAATCTAACATGTGTAAGGAGAAATTAGGGGTTGATCAATACAGCTGAAAAAGATTGAATTCATGTTTTGTTTATTTCAGTAGGGTCAAAGACTCGCCAAGCCAAGGTAAACTGTGCACTATAAACTGAAATCTTATCTTTTTTCAGGACTGGCTCCTGTGCCACAGGGACCCCCTGGCCCTGCAGTGTCTCCTCTAGCTCCTCAGGGGGCTGCCCCACCAGGGGGGCCACCCAGCTATACCCAACCCCCTCCCCCAGCACAACAACAGGTATATGATGATTGCATTCACCAAACGATTTTGCCACCACCCGCACACCCACCCACCATCTCTCCATCACCATCACCTCTGCCTGCACCAAAGGTAATGAACGGTATTTGAACCGCACCGCTAAACTTAAATTATCTTATAAAAAAAAATAAGCTTTCAGTTTAACAATGTTTACCTAAATAATTTTTTGTAATTACAATATAAGATGTGCATAAAATAACTAAAAAGTTTCTTAAATAATTATTGTTTGAGTCATAAATAGTTTAGGCAGGCTTGGCAGAAAATTTGTTTTATCTCTTTTTAACGGAGAAAGTTTTAATTCTTTTTTTTCTCTATCAAAAAGTTGAACTTTTACTTCTGTATTAAAAAGCTGAGATTTAAAAATTCTTTATTAAAAAGTTTAGAATTTTTTATAAAGATTACTATTATTTCTATGGCCAAAATATTGGACCAATGTTGATAAATTAAAATAATGAAAGACGATTGTTAAAGCCTGCGTGTTTATAGATCTTTATTAGGACTAGTTTGTAAAAAGACACTGTTCAGTTCATGTTTGCCCTGGCGAGGGGGAAAAGCTTTTCCACTTTTTATTGATCTTAGCAGTTTTTCTCATAAATAACTTCACAATTAAATCTTGGTTAAAAAGAACAATTGCTTTAGGTAATGATTTATGTCCTAATTAAAGGTTTGTTGTTAAATTCTTGTTGTTTTAAAAAGGTATGCTCCTAGACTTAAAAAAAATGTTTTTATAAAATGTTGATACTAAATGGTTCTGCGTAACGTGAGTGACACCTATCGTTCATTTTTCTCACTCACTCGCTCACTCACTCACCCGCTCATTCACTCGCTCACTTGCTCACTTGCTCACTCACTTGCTCACTCGCTCACTGGCTCACTCAGTCACGTACTTGCTCACTCACTCCCTCGTTCGCTCACTTGCTCACTCACTTGCTCATCTCACTCAATTACTCACTCACTTGCTCACGTACTTGCTCACTCGCTCTCCTGCTCACTCACTCACTCGCTTAATCGGTTGCACATAACCACTTCAGGGGGGCTCACTCAGCATCTCGCTTTCTACATGGTCTATTTATGTTACCCTCGTCTGAGGTCGTTTTCTCTTTTCATACCCATATAGGGTCAAACATTTTGATCTTTGTTTAGATTTACCTGTAGTTCGACACAGAAAATATACCTTGAATAACATTGCTTTGAAGTTTTTTTGCAATTTCATTTAGCTTGATTAAAGAAGTGTAGAGCGAAAACCAGTGGCCAAACTGTTCAATTCAACACTTGTCTAGAAATTGCTTGCATGAAGAAAAGATGGTTGGTTTCGCTTGACACTTATAGCCTACTTTTACTGTTGGGTCCTTATCTGTAGGAGCCGGCACGTGAAGTCATGAAAGGTCCCATTCCAGCTGAGCATATTATTCTCCAGGAGACTTTCGACAGCTTGGTTCAACGATGCAGGAACACTGTCAACAACCCGGTAAGCGAGACACTACAGGATCTACTAGATCGGGGTTGGGTTTGGGCCGTGTTGAACATTCAGAGTAGAACTGAATCTTGGGTTACTTTCCTCACGTCTAATATCAAGGTGGTTATTTCTAGGCTCGGGGCGATCTGTACTGTCCATAGACTTCCAGCTGGCCCCGTAGCTCAGTAGGTTAGAGCGACGGAGATCTGTTTCGTAGGTCGTGGGTTCGAATCCCACCGAGGTCAGAGATTTCTTCTCTTTCCTTTGTGTAGATTTAAGGGTTTCCTTGTTAATGCTGTAGATAAGCGAAACTTGGATTATATCCCGTTCTAGAGGTAAGGCCTCACTCGAGTATATTTATGTTGTGTTTACACATATACCACTGAAGCCGGACATCAGTGCTCTGTGGTTAAAATCAAGGTATTCAGAAAATTGATTAAACCTTTGCGGGAAGCCAATTTGGAGCGGAAAATAAATTCAAGTGCTTCTTCACTGAGCTGTAGTCTTTTAGAGACAATGGGTCCTTTATTCTTTGGCGTTTTCTCTTTTCTTTGCGGCGTCCGCGCCTTATCAAGCGGGTCTTATAGCAAAGCCAAGTTTGAAAGTAAGACAAATCTTTAGTTGGTGATGCGTGGCAAAATAAGTTAAGCTAACACGTTGTCTCTACTCTCTGCAGCAAACTAAGCGCAAACTGGACGACGTCAATAAACGTTTGGAGGCTCTGTATGATAAGTTACGGGAGCAAAAGGTGCGTTATGATTTTCCTGTATGACAATATCCTTTTTTCACCAGTGGCAGCATTTCAAAGTATAACCCGTTTACTTCAGGCTAGACTGCATAAAAGTCTTTCTCTTCTCCCAGAGATCGAAAATCCAAGCGCGTTTATCAAATCGGATGTTTGGACGAGGAAACGGACGCGCGGCTGTAAAAAAAAGAGTGGACCCTCGTCCCCATTCTTTTTTCTCTAGTCCGCTTATCTTTTTTTTCGTCCCAGTCTTCTATTTGGTAAAGGCCCTTGGATTTTCGATCTCTGGGAGAAGGAAGAGACTATTTAACATCTAACTTAAGGCGTCAGTCTTTATTGCATTTTCATCGTGCAAGTTCATCGTTTTAAGGAAACGTAAAATTTGACCGTCCATACATAAATTCTTTACGATCAAATGCAAACTCTTCCTAACACAATAAAAGAAGATAAATGGTAAAAATTTCAGAGATTTTTGAAACTGATCTTGCATTTTGTAAATGAAAAAGGGGATTAAACTCAAAGCGAGTACTTTTTGAACCAGCTGGTGCCAGCATAATTCTTGCAGTTCATAAAAGATAAACCCCCTGTCAGCCCGCAGCCACTTGTTGGAGTTTGCGCGTGCGGTGATTTCCAGCTGAATAATGGTCTTCTTTTTCTTTTAGTTATCAAACAATATACTGGAAAACCTGCACGAGATTGCTCAAGGTAATAAGATTTAATGTTGTTATTAAAATTACTATTGACAAAAAAGGGATGAAATCTATAAAATGTTTTACGGTTTTCCACGCGTTAAAAAGTTAAAAAATAAATCTACCTTTCCCTTCTCTTTGGAAGACTGTTTATCATTCTGATGAAGTTTTCCAGAGACCATGCGAAAACCTGAAAACTTTTACTTTTAGTTTGTATTGTTGTTATTATTACTGTTATTGTTATGAGGGTTATTGATATTATTGTTTGTGATAAATGATATTACGCCGTTGTTATTGCGGTTATTGTTATATTACTTTTATTGTTGTTTTTATTGTTGGTAATTTTGTTATTGGTAACGTAGTAACTATATAGCAATTGTTGCATCCTGTATTACCACGTGCCATTAACGTTGGTCATTGCGTTTTCTTCCCAGCATGCCAAGCAGCCGACTATCCTCGTGGATTAATGGCGCACACAAGCCTTATATCCAGCGGTAGTTTCTCCGAGATTAGCACTTTTATGCCAGGCCTCAAGTCTATGATGCAGATTGCGACGCAGCTCCGAGTCTAAAGGGTCTGGCACTAGCTGATAAGACCCGTTTCCTAACAGGCTCATAGAATTGATTTCTTCATTACAACTCGCTTAATGGCGCCGTCATGGGTTGGTCCGTGAGAGGGACATTAAAACCGCTCAGAACGTCGTTATGTCGATAAAAATTATTTTAAAGCTTATCAAACAACTTGCTATTTCAATATTTCAATAAATTTTGCAAAATGGTTTTTAAAATGGAAGATTCAAGTAAAAGGTATCTTTGGTACAATGATTGATATTCTTCGGTTCCCTAAGAGAGAGCTTTAGCTTCGTCTAGGATCGGCAAAAACCAGGGAAACGAAATGCAGAAATTTCTGTTTTTTTCGTTCGCCATTTTATAAGGTGGAAGAATTTGAAACCAACATCTGATAATGGACGAGCAGTTTATCGCGCTCAACTAATGTCTTACCAACTTACCAGTTAACTGACGTATCAGCTTATTTAAACTCTCTATTCGATTTGTCTGTTTAAGTAAGGTTAATACAAAGAAAATTATTTCTCAAAACCTTCACTGTACAAGGATAAATTGGGTTGAAATTTAGGCAAGTTTTCTGAATTTTTTTAGTACCTTATTAAAAATTGTGTTATGTTTTTCTTGAAATTTAATATTATTTACAATAATATTTTGAAACCAAAGTTGATAGCCAAAAATTCCACCTTTGACTTAAAATCCCTTCATAAGAAACTGTATTATGTAGTCAGATTATTAAAGTTTAGTATATTACGTTTTTCAGGTTAATAAGTTATAAAAATATATTCCTTTGATTTCATTTAGATAGATAGTTAAGTTGATTTGAGTAAGAAATTTACCTTCATTAAAATAAAGGATATATCGCAGTGCGTAATTCCGTATATTCTTATCTATGGTAGGCTGCGATACATATTTGCCTACTTTTTTACACTTTTATCAACTCTTAGTAAACAAGCCTCAAAATGTTAACAGAGAACAATACATTTTTAGAGTTGAGCATAACATTAGTGTGTAACAAGATTTAGGAACAATAGAGCTACTTTATCGCCATCTGGTCGTCTGTATTCGTCTCATTTGTTATTTAGATAGATCTTTTGTGGAAGCTTTTTCTCTTACAGAACTATTGCCTTCCCAGTATCAGAAAGTGCCTGTGACATGAAACATTTCGGGTACTTCAATGGATAGACCTTGCTAAACAAAGAAAGCCGTGAAGAAGTTTTGTCAAAATCTTATATGGTTCTCGAGATAATAACATTTAATTTTTTCAAGTGATGACGTCAGTGGTTGGAATAGCAAATTTTCATTTTTTTTTAAATCTGCTGCCAATCCATAATCTTGTGCAGGATCATGTATTTTTCAAAAGAGTTACTAATTTTGGAATGACAGCAGCCAGATAGCCAGCCCAACAACTGACGTTATCAGTTCAAAACAGTATTGTTAATATCTCGAGAAGCATAACAGATTTCGACAAAAAAAAAACAAAAAAACACCACAGTTCTTCATTTAGAAAGGCATATCAACTTATTTCACAAACTATTTCATGACATAGGCACTTTAACAAAAATGGTATTTTTTTTGTAATGATAAAAAAAGGGGAATGATTAGATAATTGAAGAAAAAGCAAACCTAAAGCGAAAGGCCATGTTTGACAACGCCGTTTAGTAAAAAAGTAAGAATTTTAGCTGAAGTGAGTAAAAAGGCGCATTTTATGCGATTCGTTGTTGTCATGCAATCGTTGCCCAATCAGTTGCTCTGTCTTGGAATGCCTTGTGTGACAATTATACAGTAGCTACTGCAAAAAACTCAATAAATACGTACGTTCCTTTTTTCGAAAGCTTATGTTTCCTAAATTAAACGTCTGTATTTGAGCTCAGGTTTCAGAATCCTTTTATAACTTTTACGTTTTTCGGCCGCTCTCCAGGGTCTTCTTCAGGTAAATCACGAAGAAACCTTATACAAAAATTGTATCACGCAAAAAATTGCCAATCTAAAATTCTTCTCACTGATGTAGGTTCAAATATTTTTGCAAAATTTACTGAACAGGGTCTGCCGGATTTGCCTCGAGTTTTCGCTAATTACTAATATTCGCGGGGAATTTTGCAGAGTACAGAAATCGAATATTAAAATAATCATTTACGATAACGTATTAAAATATTAAGTTAACAATTATTCCAAGAGCACGGGTTGGATACCGATTTGGCTAAAAATCATCTCGTATCCAACAAACGCAATGGAGTCCAGAATTGTTTTAAATTAAAATAGTAAAAGCGTTCTCTGGTTTAAAAAAATCTTATTAAAATACAAGCTTTCGGTTGTCAGACTATAATCTTTGACGAGTGGAAAACTAACTACAGAGCTATGCATATAAAAGTTAAGAGGTGTAAGGTAAGAATGAATAATTACAAAGGAATTAAAGTATGGAATATTAACGAAAAGGTGAGAACAATAGCTTAAAATTATATCTAAAGTTAAGATAAAAGGTGTCATTAAAAGAATCGTATATTGTTTTGGCAGTGGCTTGGAGTTGTCAGCATTTTTTGTTAGGGCCGTGTGCCAAGACTCAAGTGTCTTTCTTTTAATAAAATTTCCCTTGTCAATGACTTAAGCTTGATTGAATTTAATGTTGTGGTCGTTATCCCAGGCAAATTGTGCGACATTTGAAACCTTTTTTTACAATTTTGTGTTCCAAATATGTTCTTTTTTGCGAGTATTGAACGATCTCCCCGTTTCTCCAATGTAGCACCAGGAACAGTCAAGACAAGGAATTTTGTAGACGACATCTTTCTGAAAATTGATATTTGGGCGGAATTTCGGAGGAGGGAATTCTTGAATAAGTGTTTTCAAAGGTCTGTTTTTGTTTTACTACCGAAATTCCTGAGTTTTCAAAACCTATTGGTACTTGAAAATGACGGCTAGAATTTATTCAGAACCAATTTCAGCAAGGCAGTTTCCATAAATGACCAACCAGTTTATGAGCTGACTGATCGAGATTGAGTGAACCGATAAGAACGCTAGAAATGCAGTATTCGAGATTGAGT
>JAOBAT010003351.1:0-10820 GCA_026413305.1 Hydrozoanthus tunicans
CTAGTGATTTCGCCCCGGGGGGGGGCGAAGTCTCTGGGGGGGGCGAAATCGCTACGACACCGGGAAAACAAGGTTAAGGAGGCTAAGTATTTATCATAATACGACTCTTTTAATCAAACACCCAGCTTGCCCCGTAGCTCAGTTGGTTAGAGCGACGTTGATCTGTTTCGTAGGTCGTGGGTTCGAATCCCATCGAGGTCAGAGATTTTTTCTCTTTCCTTTGTGTGGGTTTAAGGGATTCCTTGTTAATGTTGTAGATCAGCGACACTTGGATTATATTCCGTTCCAGCGGTAAGGCCTCACTCGAATTTATATGTTGTATCTTTTAATCTAATTACCTGTAATCAGAGTGTCATGCGATCGATTCTCATTAGGTACTGAGAAGATTTTTTCCTGAGTAAAAGAAGCTTGTAACAACAAGAACAGTACTTTCACAGTATTTATTCACGCTGATTAACTTTCGCACCAAGACAGAATCTGGAAGAAATTGTTTATTCACAAGTTGAAAGTTCAGAAAATATTCGGAGTCACTGACGGGAATCGAACCTACAACCTTCAACTTTATATTCAAGTTTCCAACTACCGTTTAAAGACATAATCTTATATACAAACTTCAAGCGAGACGAATTTTCAAGACAATAAATTAACAAGAAATTTGTTATCAGTAGACAAAGAACTGAAATCTCTGAATGTCTTTTCGTTTAAATCAAAATCAAAATTACGCTTGATTTCCGAACATTAAGCATTTTAAGCAATGTATATTAATGGGTTAATTTATCATTACCTTTTATTTTCCGCCGCTTACTACGTTTGTATTGCTGATTTTTGGTTTTCTTTTCTTGCTTTAATTTACAATTGCTTTGTCACGTATCCTTAAATCAGTTTGAGTATCTAGATCTTGCACTCCTGGCCTTAAGTATATCATTAGTTGATGTCTAAAGGCCACTTGTCTTGATTAGCCCTTATGGTTATATACAAGTGGCCTTCACTCTTCAATCTGTAAATTTCTTGTTTTTTATATTATTGTCATACTTCCTGTGAATAATGAGTGTAAAAAAAGTTGTTGTTGTATCAAGTGTATAAGTGTTATCTTACATGGGGAAAAACGAAACTTGAAATTGAGTGTTCTGGACTACTGGAGGACGCCTAGTATCGTACCTGAACCCAGCCTGTATGCCCTTCTAGGACATGTAGGAGTTCACCGCTTTGTGCGTTCCACAAGCGTAAGGTAGTGTCCCACGACGCAGATGCCTATAACAATGTATAACATTTTATCACATACTTAGTTTGATATTTACATAGTTGATCGGTGAAATATAGAGCGTATAAGCCACCCATATCGATCATAAGAGTCGATATCAAAAACAGCCAATCAGAACGCACGTCTTTTATATCATCAACTGCGATTGATATGAAACTTTTCCTGCCGTTGAAACAACTTGTCAATCTACTTCGTTGATGATCGAGAGAAACATGTTGAACCTCACCAAGTATGTGAGCTGCGCTTACTCGTGGGATATTCCCAAGCAGCCATGTAATAACCTCTGTATATACTATATATAACACCTATCAATCAATAGCGAAGTTTTCACTGGGAAATCTCACACCGAGGGCTTGACGTACGGACCTAGCGTAGCGAGATTCATACCACAGGACCGAGATGTGAGATTTCACTGCGAAGACTGGGCACACGAAATTTATGACTAGCCATTTATGTTATGGCTCTTTTAATCAAAATAGAAGTTTTTATAAAAATGCTTTTTAATAATGGGAAAAAAAGGAAAATTCGCGAGAATGTAAAAAAACAACGCAGTCCATTACTTGACTCGTTGCCTACCGGCACGAGTAAAAAGAAGGGAAATAAAAAAAAAACACAAAGTACACAAGAATTCTTGTTCAAAGCTATCCGATGCTAAAGGATGAACAGTCAGACAATATCATGTTAAAAAGCTCATACCAAAATATCGGTGACTGAAAAAGCCAACGCATGAATGTTACTTTTGTGTCCTTCAAGTATTTTTGCCTTGACCTTGCCTTTACCAAGAGACCACAATCGCACTGTATTGTCCCAGGATCCTGTTGCCTATCAAAACAGAACAGCATTCTTGGTAATGTTTACTTACTATTAATTGTGGCCAAAGTTTGCCTTTTGCTCCTTGTAACGTTTCTAGTTAGAAAGCTATAAATATGTTATAAGAGGGTCGTACAGTTTTCTCATCACTCAGTTCACGTACGCTAAGAGGAAAGAGGGTCCAGGGACTAAGCACGCATTCTTTGAACTTAAAATATGACAATAACATGTTTTTTTTCAGCAAAAACAACTGTCTCCAGCTCACAAATACAGCCTTATTATAATATAACTTTTTTCTTGGTAATGACTAATGTTGTTATACTTTGTTACTAGTACAATCCACGAATACGTAAAAGCGGCTTGCGACTTGTACATTAACCCATAACACAATCATCAATCAGGACTATGTCCAACAAAACAAAGTAGTGAAAAGTGAAGTACTAGTTAATAGAAAATTGAAGTTGCGAGCCCTAAGGGTAATTGAAGAAAGACTCTCGTACGCCAAGTTCACTGCTGCTCGGCTTTTCCCGTTACCCTTTCAAGTTATGTTCCCAAATCCACTTTACTGCCACAATTTAAATGGTCATACACTTTGCTAGTCTAAAGTTGCCAATGGACAAACGTAAAGAGAGAATTTACAGTATTGTAAGTACAAGGAAGAGTTTTACCAGTTGTCACTTCCCCTGAGCTTCTTTTAGCGGTGTAAGGTTCGCAATGAATTATGGTAAAATGTTCAGCTACCATCTTATTTGGAATAGACAATTATCTTTATCAATGTTTTATAGATGTAAATGTAAATTGGAAAAATTTTAACTGCAAATTGTAAGAGAATAAAAACAAATGTTGGTCATATTGATGATGACCATAATGATGATCAAAAATGTTAGTGATAACCACAGTAAAGGTGACGTAACGCTAACGTATCTAATCAATGGAGAGGATGCCTGTTGTAGATCAAGGACGTGCAGTGCCAGCCATGTTGCTTACCACTGTGAGTCCATCAGCAGAAAACGCGCACGATTGAACAAGGTTGCGATGGCCAGTTAACACGTAGGAGGCTGCTCCACTCTGAAATGTTAACATATAAATACTTGTTTTTAGAAAAAGATTGCTGCAAACGGCTAAAACAACAATCTTACAAAGATTAAAATGGCATAAATATTCAAAAATAAAAATGTAAACAAACGCTTTCGACAAAATTGTCATCTTCTGGTGTACATAAAATTTGTGGTAAAGTAGCGCATGTAAACAGTTAATGTGGTCATTTTCACCAAGGTTCATATTCTTCCTACAATAACCTCAACAAGCATCTGATCTTTTCTACAACAACCTCGAAAAACTTTTCATTTTTCCTACAACAACCACACCGAACTCTAGTTCTTCTACAGAAATCCACCAAATTTAAGTTTTCTTTCCTTGCTGTATAGTTTCGCCAAGCTTCTGATCTTTTCTACAGCAACCTTGAAAAGCTCCTAACCTTTCAACAGAACTCTCATTAAAATTCAAACCCTTCCTATAAGAACCTCGCAGAGCTCCTAATACTTCTCAAAATACCTCATCACGAAGCTTTTTATCATTCGTACAACAACCTCACCAAGCTCCTCAATTCATGTTAACAACATCGCCAGTTCTTTTCTTTCAAACAATTACGAGAAGAAGAGTATTTTAAATAATAATAATAATAACAATAATAATAATAATAATAATATTAATAATAATAATAACAACAACAACAATAATGTTTAGCATTTATATAGCGCCTTTTCCATAGGTAGATGCTCAAAGGCACTTAACAATGATTTACAGTTGTCTCTGGTATTGAGGGTCTTAGACAGTCCGCTAAACACGGCTCACAACTATAATAATTGTAAGAGTTGCCCTCAGTTTGTAGTAAGACAGACAACAACACCGGGATCACCCTACTCTTTGTCGACAAGTGTTACAATTATTTTGTTGGCAACTGTTAAAACGTCTTCAATACTCGCCAGTTCTAGGCTATACTACCGTCGAAGCTACCTTAATGTTCCATATGATGGCAGAGTTGTCCCACGATCCCGAACACAGAAGCTTTGAATTGGGGGAGAAACAGCAAGTCTCAACACTGTGGGTGTGTCCTTTATTAAGGAAATAGAAAGAACAATTATAAGAAGGGGTGTCTGATAAAAAAAAACCTTCATAGATGTTACGAATCTTTAAAAAACAACAAAAAACGCAGCCATTTTGGTACACCAAACACCGAATTAACAAAACACAGATTAAGGAACGTGATGTCAATCGGCATGACGTAGATAGACACCGCTCTTTTGCAGTTACAAAGTAACGTGGAAGGTGAAAATGCAGGAAAGATGTGTTACAACTGCGATTTTCGCTCTCTGTTTCTTTAAAACTTTCCCTGATGACGGAGTTAGTTTTATTAAAGTGCGACGCGATGGCAATTTGTTATTATAGGCCATCCTTGGTGATCAGCGACATTGAATGACCAAACAAATGCAAGGTTTACAGATTCGCAAGTATGTGCGTTTTGTTCAAGTCAAAACCTTTTTTTGAAGGATTTTAGTTTTGAAATATGTACTTTCTGATAAAAAAAAAAAGAAAGGTCCCTATTATTTGGGAGGTTTTAGAATATGGACAGCAGCAGCAATAGTGACAGGTCATAAAAACTTTCCCTGCTTTCCTCCTGTCGGCGGCGCAGTGGCCGAGCGGTTAATTAGCGTGTTTGCTCGTAATCCAAGGGTCTCGAGTTCGAGCCCCGGTCGGTCCTTAAGGAAAGACACCTTACCCGACTTGTTTCATTCGACTCAGCTGTATAAATGAGTACCAGCTCTGCTGGGGGGTAACCTGAGATGGGTCAGTGTCCTGTCCAGGGGCAGTCAAAGACTCACATCCCGCTTATCACTGCGGAAACCGGAGATACGCACGGACCAAACGGGCCACTTCGCCCGAGAAAAGATTTGGTTCCCTCTCCCCCTTTTTCTTTTTGAGGGACTCATTGATTGACATGTTTTGCTTTGAAGGTGCGGCAAAGTAGTTTAAATTTAAATATCTAGCAGCCAATGAGAATTGGCTAAACACCTACCTTTTAAGTGGAGTAACTCAGCCCCTGTAGAACTACAGAAGATTCGCACTATGTGATCATACGATGCTGATGCAAAGAGGTCGCCACTCGGAGAAAAACAAACACACTTTATGGCACCTGTGGGAAGATAGTAATTTGGAATCTAAGTATCCCTGTAACATTTTTATATACCATTTACAAAAGCGCTTTGCAGAGTCTTGCGCATTTCAACAAGTATGCTGACATTCCTTTTACCAACCTCACAAGGACAAAAAGCAAAAAAAAAATTGTTACTTGAATCAAGTAGCTAACAAACTCTCGCTTAATTGTTTTGATAGCTTGTCAACTATAAAATGTCGAAAACGGATAATTTCCTTATAATCGTCGTAAAATATCGTAAATTTATAGCAAACGTTTTTCAATATTGTGATCCGAAACGTAGACGAAGCGACTAAACTTCCGCCCGCCATTTTGTTTCGGTGTCATTATCTACTCTTTCTGAGGTAAATACTCTCTCACATCTACTATTTTGTAAACCAATCAAATCGTGCGTAGCCGAGCTGGTACAAACTAAAAGTCAATGACGCTAAAACATACAACTTATATATGTAGTAACATTACCGATGCACACTTTTTTTTGTAAGAGGAGACAAAATTCAATGAATTCTAATTTTTGTTTTGTTTTGAACATCATGAACACCATGGCCTGGTTGCACAAAGGCGAGATAAGCTATTTTCTTGATACTGTAAGTGCTAACCATATTTCAAAATTCAATCAAGGATGGGCCAGGTTCTTATTTATGTTTTTGTGTGTTCTGGTGAAAAAAAAATAATTCGGAAAGAAAAAAAAAAGATTTGAAAATATCCTATAATTGTAAAAAAAACTTGTTGCAGAAAATTAAAGGCATTATTTAAATTTATTATCTAGTAATAGATATTGTTTATTCAAGCTCTAAACTACAACTTGATCTTAATCACTAGCTGCACATTAATTAAATAACTTTGTACATTTGTAGTTTTTAAATAAAACTTTCATCAAATGTATTGTTATCCGTTTATCAACTTCCTTCTGTTGACTCTACACCTTGAGCTAAAACCACAGAACACTTTCCAGCAATCATAAAATAATAGTACAAAAATATTTTAATTGAGGTGCAGGGGTTTCAATAACTCTTGAATTAGGAGGCTGTATAAGTAAAGAAGACATCCCAAACTGCTAAATTTATACTTATTAAATGTCTGAAGATTTTGCAGGTTTGAAGTAGCTAGCAGTAAACACTGGAGAACACATTAGTCCAATTCGGTAGCCACTTTTTATTGAAACCCCTGAAAGTGCCCATTTCAAATTATAACACATTTAAACTCTGGACATCGTGCAATACTGGAGACATTAATTCTATTTGAAATAAAACACTTCAGCAGCTTCAACACTGTTTCTATGAACAGGCTGGGGAAAAGTTGGAAAGAAATTGTTAATTCTATCTAGAAAAAATAACCTTAGGGAGTGAAAGTAATGAGTATGCCAAGAACCAGCCAGGAAATAAAATAAGATTTCAAAAAATATAATGGGAAGTTCTTTTACGGACAAAAACACACATTTTGTAGGTGCATGCTCTTAGCCCTTAAGAACCAGAAATCAGCACCATGCAAACGTAACTTGACATATCCATAACTTTTATTCCCTTTGGGTATAATTAAATCATATATTTTTTACATCTAATCCCGGGGCCATAGCTGGGAGAGGGGCCTTTGGGGAGAGGGGTGGAGGCAAAATTTAAGAAAAATATACTTGTGAACAAAAGAGAAAGGGTGTGGTTGCCACCTAATATTTCTCACACTTAAATTGTAACTACATGCAGGTGCAACCTTTAAATATGACTTTTGGAGTCAAAAAAGTTTAGACATTTTAAGACTTTTATGTCAAGCCTTTTATCTTATCAGAAAAAAAATTCATTTCTTTTTTTATTTTTTAACCCTTTAAGCCTGAGTTGCATTCAGTTGGTAAAATCTCCCATTTAGATCGAGTTACCAAATGTCAGATGTTGATGACTGACTGGGCCTAAGAAAGCTACCAAATGTTTTTAAAAACTCCAGTAGCTTTAGGAAGAGACGATAAAAGCTAGAATTAATAAAACAACAATATTTATTAAGTAACACTAAGTATTGTCTCTTACCAGCATGACTATCAATTGTGAAAATAACTTTTGAAGTTTTTGTATCCCAAACTTTCACCAATGAATCATCACCTCCTGTTACAACCTTGCTCCAGTCAGGGGAGAAGGCAACAGTATTCACCTAAAATAATTTAAAAGAAAAAAAAAGTTGCTTAAAGTGCCTATGAAGTGAAAATTTTTGTTACTTCTTTGGATAATCCTTGCTTAATGAGGCATAGCGGTCTATCTTTTTTCAAAATCTTTTATAGTTCTTGAAATATTAACATTTAAAACTCTCAACTAATGACGTAATGTTTGGTTCCAACAAATTTACATTTTTTTAAATTCTGCTGCCAATATACAATCTTTCCATGTATTTAAGCCAAACTTGGGCTGCTGATGTATCTCAAGGTAGATAGACCACCACTGCAGGTTCGGCTCAAATTTGTCCAAAGGTTATGGATTGGCAGCAGATTTAAATAAAATGCAAATTTGTTGGAACCCCACATTACGTCATCAGTCGAGAACTTTAAATATTAATATTTCAAGAACCATAAAGAATTTTGAAACATTTTTTAACTGCTATTCCTCATTTAGCAAGGTCTATCCACAGAAGTAATAAATTTTTTTTCTTCATAGGCACTTTAAGTTCTCTATAATATACTAGTACTGTACCCAATAAGTGGTCATTTTCTTCAACTTATATTCTTAGTGTGTGTTTCAGCCCTAGGCCTGTGGCAAGAACACTATGCTTTGTCTTTAAGACACATAACTCACCTTGTTCTAGTCAGCTCAGCTGCATAAATGAATGCGACTGAGCAAATGACAGTTGGACAATATTAAATTTTCAGTTTTGCACAAATCTTTGGCAATTGATATTTTTCCTCTCTGATAATCACCTGAGTTATTTTACTAAAAATTACATTTGCCTAAATAGTAATTATCTGGGTGATGAATAACCCCTTCCACTTCAACTTGAGGATTATTCTCCAGATATTCACTTTGCTAGTTTGGCTAACAATTGTTACGTACACAAATGTTTTTCTTACCTGGTCTAATGAAAATCGAAATGAATGAAACTTTAAAGACATTCGTTTTGAAACAATGTACGATTTGTACCATGTAGTAATAAAAGATAAAATATATAGTGCTCAGTAGAAATACCAATTAATTAAACTATCACTCACCTCATCAGTGTGTCCAATAAGCGATTGGAAGTTGATGTTTGTTAGCTGCCTTGGAGAAACTAGTTCTGTCTCTTCATCCGAATTCTCCAAGTCATAAACATCAAGAACAGACAACGGCTCGCAATCGGAGCTTGATGCTTCGATGGGCTTTCTTTTCTCCTTGCCTTTTGCAAAGCCAGCGTGTGGAAATTCATCCATAAGCTGTGTTATTCTTCTAGTCTGCTAAGGTAAGAAACAAAAGTTAGACTGCCTACATTGCTAAAAACCCAGAACACTTCTATACATTGTCGTCTTTACCGAGTGACTGCATGATTATCAAGTCGGGCTCAGTTCGTTTCCAAACTTCGAATATTTCCTCTGCCTTACCTTGGTTAAGCATTGATTTGCTGATCTTTGGTACTTATTTAATATATACCAACACTTTCTTGAAAAGAGATCATTTTTATACCAATAAACAGACTGGTTTTAGAATACCTGCGATCAAAACAAATTAATTTTCGTACAATAACTTCAAGGCGCGCAAAGCGGTCGACTTGCAGAACCTGGAAACGAATTATGCGGACAGATAGTATGCAGGGCAGAAGCCGTGCCCCGCAGTTTGGGTTAAATATTGTATGTTTTTAACATTAGAACGTTAAATAGTGTTAGAATTTAACGTACTACCCGATACCTATAACTTTTACTAAAAACGTTTAATAAAGGAATACCAAAAGTCAACAATAGCGGGATCACTTCATTTGCACTGTTAAAAGATACAGTAATTTGAATATCAAGGATCAACAAACAATCTCGCACCAACAGACCGTGAAAGGACAAAAGCGAAGAGAAAAACATACTTCCAAATTAGTTAAATTCCAGGACCACACAATATGTTTCTCGTTGAAGGTCAAACATTTGTTGACAGAGGTTTCTAAATAACTTATTGACATCAGCACTAGGTCGAATATTAACCACAAAATTACAGTCTGTGGACGGATGAGTGCTTTAATGCACGGAAATTACGCGTAAAAGTGAGAGCGTATTCGCGAGATGAAAATACGCAAGTGGCTCTTTAATGACCACTCATCTTAAAGGCAAAACTTATTGAGTCAAAGCTGGTTTTATTGTCGAGGAATCCGGTGACCGTTGTGGCCGAAGTAAAAGATAAACTTCGAAACTGACAGCCCTTATACAGATATCTTGAAGTACCGTTATCACAGGGAACAGCTGTTTTTGTCCTAATACTTGCTTCGTTACAGCAACGAGACAGAAAGAATAGCCTAATAAGGTTTGTGTTAATCATTATATTCATCTGAGAGATCGTAAGAAGTTTGTTTTAACGCTTAGAGGGAATTTGCAAGATGGCGTCAGACCTCATCGACTTCGACATGCTTCGCGACGAAAGACTAGTACTTGAAGAGCAAATACTCAGGCCTCTTCAATGCATTAAAGAGAGGGTGTCAGCTAGTTTGACTTCGACTGAAGTCCGCCAAATGATTCCATTCCTTCAGCAAGATGTGAAACGGGAAACTTTGCTTCAAATTCAAGATGGTCCGGCGCTGGTTGCAGTATTGGACTTGTACTACGGCAAAGACGATTTAAAAGTACTGGAACGATTGCTACGTAAGATAAATCGTTTTGATTTACTCCACAGTTTACAGGAATGGAGAAAAGGTAACGAGGCAGTAGAAGAACAGAGACTTGCTGGTAAGTGGCTGCTGTGTACACGGACATCTGTACACAACAGATTGTGTGACAATGATCATTAGCTAGGAGATACAATATAATTACACACGTCATATTCCACTATTAAACTGTTCTAATTAGTTCATAATGAACTCAACATTTCATGTCCTTCGCCATAACAACTTCAACACATTCTTGCAGCATCGAGTCAACTACATGTTTTTTTACTTAATTAGCTCTGTTATAAATCATTGTTGTTATTAACATCATAATTTTATATTATAACTAATTTTGTAGTTGTTGTTGTTAATCTCATTGTCATTGTCATGATCATTTATCATTGTGGTTTTCCTGCAAACATATTTTGCTTTTGAATATGCAAAATGAAAAGCACGGATGGAATGCAACAAAATGTGCTTATGTCACAGGTTTGTAATTTGTTTGTTAAACTGTAAGAATTGAAAAAGCTTACAACAACAACCATAATGACTATGATGCTAATAATAACAATGATTTATAACGATGCTAGCTAAAAGATTAAAACAACAACAATAATGATAGTAATAAAAGAAAAAATGGTGGGGATACTGTCCACTCTAAATAGGCTACGATTCGGTGTAACATGCACAATAATAATATCAATTGTAATAAAATAATGCACCTATCAATATAAAGCCCGGGAAGGGGGG
>JAOBAT010003362.1:0-10820 GCA_026413305.1 Hydrozoanthus tunicans
CCCCTGTATCCGCCCCTGTTGCAAGATGTTTGGTATTCTTGATGTTTTCGAAATCCAAACCAGCGCAGTGAATGGGCTGCTACAATACTTAACAGGATTGCTCATCACAAATCTTTTCCCTGCTACCCGACGTTACTCAAGCTAGCGGCTTATACCGATTTTTCTCGTATTTGTGTTTGTTTAAATGTTGATTTTTTTTTTCCTTTATTTAAAGGAACATGGTTGACAAATGATGTAAGCGGGTTTAACACGAGTGTAGAACACACTGGTAGGTCCCATCTTTTTTCCAATCATTTGCGTTACACCACATTTTTAGCTCCGTTTTTATTGGCTTAGTTGTAGGCATTGCAATGATAGTTCCTGCAGTATACAAGACTTTATGCGAGATTTTTACATATTTGCAGAAAATTTTTATAAAATACAAGAGTCCGTACTTGTCCTGTTATTTGTTGCTTTTTTACTACACCACCCAAAAAATACTTGTCATACAATCCAAACCAGTTAATTTCAAGCTCACTAGAACAGTACGTTTCCTAATAATCTCGCCTGCTGGCGGTGCTTCTGCTGTAGTCCTCAACACCGTAAACGCATTAATAAGCCGCCGTTTAGAGCTACATTTTTTAAAGAATCCCCCTCTCTAATCTCCCCCCCCCCTCTCCCAACAGAAAGACGATGATAGACAAAAGGTGTCCTTTATTAAAAACACATTTTGTCAACGGTTAAATCTGTTCGAAAGGGGAACTGAACCCTAAAATCAACTTTTGCCAAAAAAGAAAACATTAATTGAGTGTGAAAATGATACTTAAAAAAATTCCTCCTTTCGCGCTGATTTTCCGAGAAATTCGACTTAAAAACACTTTGCTGGCCGCATTGTACCAGCGGCTCAAAATAGGGGTTAAACGGAGAGAGATTGAGGCTATGACGTCAGATAAAGGTAAGAATTTGTTCGGGCTGAAAAATGTTTCGTTGGAGTGAGATATCGCACACAATGTAACTTGTAGCTTTCACTCTTGACTATGTAAGCAAGTTTATAACTACAAAAACAGTTCACGCGCTCGCTCGCTCTCCATAACGTACGTCACACGTTACCTTCGTTTACCGCTGACAAGTCGACAAGCGCCCACGCTCAATGACCCCAAAAGGACCCGAAACACGCACATACAAACTAGAATTTCACGGAAAATCAGTGTGACATACGAAAAACAATTTTAGATACGTTCTAAAAACCTTGAAAGATTCCATTTAAAAAATGTTAATTTTAGAGTTCAGTTCCCCTTTAAGTTTTTGAAAAGTGTTGAATATGACGCCAGGGGAACACAGAGCTACTAAATGTTTTTAAATGCGTTTGGTAACCAGAAACCATGTTAGTTTCCTGTCTTTGGCTATTGGCAATTTTTAAATAAGTCCCCCGTCTGAAAGGTCTAAAAACCCCGGAGCGTTAGCGGTAAGTAAACATAGGACCTTGGTGTTAACTAGATATCTTTATGTTTTCCAGGAGAAAGCAACGAGTTACCCTTTCTGGTCCCAGCATCGCCATTCGTTTCCAATTCAAGTTTACAGCAAGGTAAATAACTGTGTTACCTATTTTCCTTTGAAAAAAACTCTTACATAACCCAACCCCATTTGTCTTTGTTTTGCATCAGTTTATTCAAACGTGTCTTGTGTGTTAAATGGCACTTTCTTTTGCTTTTTAGATACCGTTCAATATCTAACTGGGATGAAAGAACAGAATAAAACGTACAACACCACGTCTGAGCCCTCGTTTCCTAGCAACACCTCCCCTCTTGTTGGACACTTGGTGGACTTGGAATGAATCTTTTTAGACGTTCTGTCTGTTTACATCTCAACTGTTCAGAGTTCAGCGGGTGTACGTCAAGTTTTCCCAACATCCGGTTTGAGACTTTTGGCGCTTAGACATTCCAAGAACACAACTGCGATCTTTATATTTTTTCTGTTCTACCATTTTTTAATTGAAGATTTTTCAAACTGCTGTGGAATCAACGAAGCGCGATGGCTGTTCTCAGTCTGATGGTAAAACCGGCCTGTTGGAATGACTACATATCAAGTTTGATAGTTGGGCCGAACTTTTGTCATTAAGAAAACAATTTTTTTACCATGCTGGCCCCAAAATGTTATTGAACGAGACGTTATGTAGCGGTTTCTCCCTCGAGAAAAGTCAAGTGGACGTTCTCAGAACCCTCTTCCCTCTCAGTTCTAAGAGAAAACTTGCTATGGTAATTTTAAAGCGTTGTCACTATCAATAATTTTTGCATCATTCTTTTCTGAAGATACAGACAACTTAGCATCTCAGAAAAGAATGATTGTAAAACACAGTTCCCCTATTTCCGAAAGTTTTGAAGCAAATGTTTCGGTATGTTATTTGCTACAATGTTTACTCGAGCACCTCAATACTTTACCGAGATTAGTTTTTCACATTTTAGAGATACAAAGCATTTCGATACATTACTAATGGTCAAAATCTAATACCACCTGTAAACAGTAATAAGCCACAAAACGGAAAATAATAAATTCGGAAAATTGTTCTTTTTTAAGAATATATATACATTTATCATAAATGTAGTGGTGGTAATAAATTGAGAATACGTCGGTGCATCGAACAAGAACAGATATAGAAATACAGTTTCTCTTTACACCGTATCAAACAGATTAAAAGTATCGATATGGACTGACAGTACTTCCTCTGGTGTAGAGAGGTGAGTGAAAAGAAGCTTATAAGGATGAAGTTGTGAAAGCCCAAAGGGATATAAAAAATTGAAAAGTGTCGATAGAAAGACGTGCTGTATTACCATGAAAACATAACGGGTAAGTGTAGTAGATAAGGCAAATTAAAAGCGGAGCGCTCATTTATCCACCGAGGATTTAAGGATCCCAAAGTGTGAAAAACTTGTGCATTGAATGATGACCTTATTCAATATACGCCATTTTAGCATTGTTGGTATGGGTTTTGACACACAAAAAATATTACTTCAAAGCTATTAATGAAGCTCCAAATTTTTCTTTGAGGAAAAGGCTATTGGGAGTTGAAACGATGTTTGGAGGTGTAAACAGAATTTAGGGGCGTTACTTTCGGATTTCAAGAAGTTCAGAGATCATGGGACAGATCCTAGAAGGGACGGGGTCGGGCCCTCCAACTTGAATATAAGATTGAAGGGTTTTTTCCCTACTTTCAGAAACTTTTCTTTCAAGAATAGAGCCAGCACTGATTGGTACACTTTCAATGTAAACAACTACAGAAACTTAATCCGAACTTGAACTGAACAAAAGTCACAAATTTTTTGGTACTTTATTCGTATGATAATACAATGAAAAAAAAACTACACATTTCTAAGCTACTTTATATTAAGACAATAAAACAATCATTTGTCAATAATTATGTATGTAGTTTTTAAAATGAAAAAAAAAACGCCTGAGCTGCGAAAACGTTTTTAACAACAACTTTATTCACACTCATTATTGACAGAAAATATGACAAAAGCTTTTTAGATTTGTGTGATGACATACGATTTGAAATGCGGGAAATCAATCTCACTTTCCCGGTCAAATTCGTATGATCATGGCGAACTTTGCACGACTGGTGTACCACTGTTTGGACAAAAAACTCACTAGTTCGCCGTTAACGCTGGTATAGAGCAGCTTGAAGTCCTTTTCAAACCATGTGACATCGTGTCGTATGTTTTGGATTTTATTCACTCTGAAGCACTACTTTGAAAGCTTGTTTCACGGATTTAAAATGGTTAGGTAAGCACTTTTATCCATTTACTGTTGAATCAACTTTAGTCTTCAGAGCTATAAAAGTACCAATGACAAAAATGGCTCCAGTAGCACTTTAATATTTCCTAAGTAACAGACAAAAGTGGAGAAATATCTAAGCCAACGAACTTCCGACCAATATTGACCTTCATTCAAACATTTCAAGAAGTAAATTTATTATAACTATATAATAATAAATATATTATAATAACTTGTACATTATATTGAAAAATATAAGATTTGAATTTCGATTTGGTTTTACAAAAGGAATGCTGACAGGAAGATCAATCAATCACGGAACTGACTGATAAAGTTCAAAAATTGAGAAAACAAACAAAAAAACATGTTTACCGATTTTTTTTTTCAATAAAGTTCTATCAGATTTTCCAGGGCTTAGGAAAAAATTTCCAGGGCTTCAAAAACTTTTCCCGGATTTCCAGGGTCCGTACGAACCCTATAACAATGAAATGACCTTCTATACAATGCTCAGAGAATACCACAAGTACTTACAGATCTATACATGCATCTATGGCGTGGCTCCGGTGTAACCTTTCCTCGGAGCAGATCAACTATAACAGCAGAAGCAAAGACCCTCTCCGACTACCTCTTGCGAAGACAACTACATTTCAAATATCTTTTAAGTCAATGCTGCAAAATCCTAAAACACTCTTCCTCGTTAATTACGCCATGATCAGTCTTACACCAGAGTTAAACTAAAAGTCAAGCAACGTCTAAATCATCTCGTTTGCTTCATTGTTATAATTCATAATTTATCTTATTGAACAAAGATCTCCGTTGCTGAACTGCAATTTCTATATAAAAATGTATAAAAAAATAAATAAGTAAGTAAATTAAATAAATAAATAAATATACAAATCTGTTAACGAATAAATAAACAAACTTAACAATAATGACCTTTTAAAAAGGCGTGCGAGCGATCAACACTTAAAATTTGTATTCACGTTTTGCAAGCAAATCTCACAATCGTCCTCATCACGGACAGTGTCGGACATTGTTTCCCTATTTGTCGGCAGTACATCAAAGTAAAATAATAAAATAAATCTCTTAACCAGTGTTAAACGACGAAACTAGATACTTGAGGGCCAAGTCTGACATGTTTTTTCATCTACAGACCTATGAGAAAAACAAAGCTGTGAGGAAAACGAAGTTCCAGCTACAAATGGAATGGCATGTTTTGCACCACCACTAAATACTCTTCAATCAAAACTAAGCCGTCTCGGTTTCTACTTTTACTTTTAGAATATCGGTTATAGTTTCAAGTTAAATAGGGCTTAAATTCTGGTGTCTATTTGTACATGTAAACGTGTTTAAGACATCTTTACTTACCAGGAAACAAAAACTACCATTGACAAAAGAAAATACCTCACTTGCTCAAAATAATTTCTAATATATTGAGTGGTTTTACAATGTCTGTCTCCAGTTTTCTTTGTGTTTCCTCGTCTAGTTGTCGAATTCCTTGGAATTGATCTTTCACACTACTAGGTGCGGGCCTTGCACCTTTACCACTGACACCTTCAGAAAGTAGTTCCGTTTCGCGAAATCGGTAACCCACTTCAAAGACTGACTGCGAACCTTTAATGTGACTGTAGACGCTTGGCCAACGGGTACTGTACACACTCTCTTCACTGGAAACAAATTGAGAAACTGTGTTTGGAGGCTCGTTAGTGGCGGACAGTTTGAATAGTTTATGGATCCGCTTCAAAATGGTATTTTCTGGAAACTCGGAAGTTGCAGAGGAAGTCGCTTTTTCCACACCGCTTTCGTAACTGGAATAAGGTGTTACGTCCTCATATTTAAAAAGAGGGTTTGAAGGCATCAAGGTTCCAACGTCAAACTTGGTGTGGATCCTCAGTGTACCAACAGGGGCTGTTGGTGTTGTTGGGGCAGAATAAGCAGCTTTTACCCACGTTTCCTTAGCGCTTTTAGAACTGGAATCACCAACTGGTGGGTAGTGGTTAGGAAACAGGGTATTGACTGACGCCCAGTTGACAACTGGGTTTGTGGTTGGTGACAGACTTACTTGAGGGCTTGGAGGACCCGAAACAGAGTCCAGCTGTAACGACGAGCAAGTTGAATAATAAAATCCTTGATGATCTACTATCACGGTATTTCCATTGTCGACATCTGTAATAGTAACATTTGGAGTATACTGTGCGCCCTGATCTTTTTGAACTAACGATTCCACTCGACGCGGGGTTAAACCATTGACACTGGAATCGTCTGGGTATGAATCTTTCTTTGATCTACGATATTTTCCAAATTTTCTTGTTAAAAAGGCCCTCAGTCTCTTCATGATTCTTCTACTACAGTCGAAACAACAATTTTGGTGATTTCTTCCTCGTTGAGTTGGGTTAAGTAGCTCACTTTTTCCACTCAATTTGTTTCCCTTCTTCTGAAGCTAAGAAAAGCAAATGTCAGAGAGATTTTTTCTGTGACTGTGGGAAGGTAATCGAATGTGTGTAGTATTTAACCAACCGCTTTTTATGTCGTTTTGTTAATGGATGGGGCCTTTTGAACAGACATATTTACTCTGTCACTACGTAAATAAAGCTGGAAAGACAAAAGGTTGTTTTAATGAACAACGCTTGTAAGTCATCTTTAGGCTGATTGCATTACCAACACGCATTCTATTGAAATGAGTTCGATGCAAATGTAATTTCTACTCAGGCCAGGTGCGTCATCTTCAGGCTGATTACATAAAGGGCACAGAGTTCGATGCAAATGCAATTTCTATTCAGGCCAGGTGCGTCATCTTCAGGCTGAGTACATTACCGATACGTAACCCGTCGAACAAAGAGTTCGATGCAAATGCAATTTCTACTCAGGTCAGGTGCGTCATCTTCAGGCTGATTACATTACCGGCACAGAGTTGAATGCAAATGCAATTTCTACTCAGGTCAGGTGCGTCATCTTCAGGCTGATTACATTACCGATACGTAACCCGTCGAACAAAGAGTTCGATGCAAATGCAATTTCTGCTCAGGTCAGGTGCGTCATCTTCAGGCTGATTACATAACCGGCACAGAGTTGGATGCAGTGCATTTTCTACTCAGGCCAGGTGAGTCATCTTCAGGCATAACCAATACGTGATCCATCGAACAAAGATTTCAATGCAATGCAATTTCGGCTCTTTGAGGGTAGAGTTGGATGTAAATTTGATCAAGCTTCTGCTCAGGCCAATTATAGCAGGGGCAGGCTGGCCAACTATACCGATTTCACTTGACTGAGATGTCCCGAATAATGTGCCATCCGAAAAATCCAGACTTCGACTCGTAATGTGGTATTTTTGTCAAATTCTTATTAACGAAAACGAAGTACAGAATACGTTTTTCTGATGTCCAGAGAAACTGAAAAAACCGCAAGAAATATCAAATAATATCAAGTACTTTTATGCCAAAAGGGTTTGTGTACAGTATGACTCTGTTACCTGTTTGGCAACCTTTCCTACAATTCGGCGATTTTTTTTGCTCAATATGCTTCGGAAATGAAGCTGAACGTGTTGAAGATGAATGCCACCTAATATGTGACTGCCCTGCAGACAACGATCAACTAGAAGACATATTTGAAACACTAACTCACAAAATGCTAATTAAGTTGTCATCCGTTTCTAAAGAAACTCAAAGTCTCATTATTTTAAATCTGGAATTCTACGGAATGTTACTAAGACATTGCTTTGTTTATCCATTCTTGCATTAGAAAAAGATCTAGTCTAATTATATGATCTGTGTCGAGAATATGTAAAATATGTCATTTATGATTTTGCTGTAATTTTAGAATTGCTTAGACAATACTGAAAAGTCATGTCAATAAAGCTTATTTGGTGTTCTAGCGAATGCTTCGAAATAATAGACAATGGAAATAGCTTTTCGATCAAATTAAAAGAAGCCATGCATATAAAATGGGTCAAACCCGCTCTAAACCATCAAGTTATGCATGTTAATCTCTCCTTAGAGATTTAGTTAATATTACAAAATTTTTAATTGTCTTTAGCTTTCTAGATTGTATTTAAGTCCGTTCACTTAGGTAACAGCCACACTCTGAAGAAGAGGCGAGAAGCCTCGAAACATGTTAGTTTCGTAGCATTAAACCATGATGAAACTGAAGAATGTTGTTGCGTCCGTCAAATTTTTCATACTTCTTCTGCTTATTTTATAGATTATTTTTCTTTGCCTTAGATGGAAAACTAGAAGCCATTCAAAGTATTTAGAGTATTTATTATTATTATAAGCAGTACTGATCATTAACGCGATTACTTAACTTCAAGGAAAGGTTTCCAATATTGTAACCAATACTGTTCTAAATTAAAAGTTCTAAATACTGTTCTTATTCAAACCCTCGGATGAACTTTTGAAGTCAGATAAATCAGCTGTCCGATTGTACAATAAAGAGCAAGGCATGTACTCTTCTTCATATCCTACTGGTAGCCAATAAAAATAAGCAAAAGCATTACCCCAAAACAACGACTCTATAATGTTCAGACGTCTTTTTATCATATGATCTGCTTGAACGATAATACATCAACTAATGCAATCCTTAATTTCTATAGTGCGGCTTTCCAATGTCTTTGACTCCGAATAAAGGCGAAGAGGAGATTTTAGAATGAAAATGGTTTTATTCAAAATACCCCAAGTCAAACCAGAACGCGGTCAGCTTTCTATAAAATAACGCACAGGGGGGCCAGGAATATCTTCATCATTGTCTCCTTCGAACGACACAATGAGATCGACATACGGTTTCCCTGCTGACAATTTAAGCAGTTTCAACATCCTGAAAGATTAAAAAAAAAAACAAGACCACTAAATAATTATTTGGGAACAGGCGTATAGCTCAGTTGGTTAGTGCGCGGCCCTCGGAGCTAGAGGTTCCCAGTTCGATCCCCGGTGACTGCACGTCTGTTTCGACTTTCTTCTGATCAGTGTAGCTGTAGCTTGAATACCCGTAAAACGGAGCACTGACAGAGGGAGGGGGTAAAGGGGGCACCGTCGGCTTCCGATAACAGCACTTTCTGAGAGCTGAAGGAGCTCCCGACGTTAAATAACGGTAACTTTATCATTGAATCAAAGGAAAGTTAAGCGATGCGCTTATATAGGGCCTTTTCCTAATGGACTTGTGGGCATGCTCAAAGGCGCTTTACAAAGATACGTTCACCCCCCCCTCCCCCTCCCCCAACGGACCAGAGGCGTATAAGCGGTCCATGTACACTGGGCTGGTACTCATTCTGCCGACCCCGGAAGAATGGGCTGGGTGGCCTTTGGCGGGAAAGAAGGTCACCCAAATATTCAACTCTCAACCAGGCCGGGGACTCAACCTGGGACCTCAGGATTGGAGGTAGAGATCTTACGGCTGCGCCAACCCCTCCCATATAAAGTAGCCTTGCACTTTTCGAGGCTGTTGTTTCATTAGGTTTTTACTTAAACATAAGTCAAACCACTATGTGGCATTGAAACAACGTTTACACGTCTGTCAATTTTACTGAATAGTTTTGAATATCTTGATATGAGAAATAAACGCTTCGCGAAATTAAGGTATTAGAAATTAACGCGACTTAAATCAACGCGAATTTAATGAAAAATGACCTTAACGTAGGGATTACTTTACGGAACCTGGTATCATTTTTTACGCAATCCATGATAACGACCAACCTCTACCCCAATATGATTCTGCCTTTCCCAGGTTCCAAAATTGGGTGAAAATACTGGAAACGTCACGAAAGTAAACGCTCAATAAAGTCAACGCAACCTAGACTAACGCGAATTCTAACAATTCACGCTAACTTCACGGAGCGTTGATTTCCTGTAATGAGGTAATATATCTTTAGTTTTGAACTTAAAAGTATCATGGAGCTTTTTTTGAACTCTTTAGGAACATTATTATAAAAAGCGGAACGCCTTTTGATATGATAAATTATACCAAGCGACTGACCTCTGGCTAAGTCTTTTCGAATGGCCAGGCATTATGGGAACGTAGACCATGCGCGCTCCTTGTACTACCATCGTTACATTGAAGCCATACTTTTCCTATGGAGTGTAACGAAACTGCATAACTTCGAGGAAACAATAGAGACCTCAAGCAGAAGCTGTCCGTGTTTCCACGGAGGCAAACCGGAAATCAAATATCAGTAGTTGACGTGGTGATTGTCACGGAGGTGAAAAACGTCTTGGCTGCCACCGTGACGATCAACACGACCGCATGACGTGTGCAAGTACGTGTCAACTGCTGACATTTTATTTCCAGTTGGCCTCCGTGGAAACACGGACGGCTTGTGCTTAAGGTCTCTAATGTTTATTCAGAAGCTACCACTAATGGGGCAGCCAGCATTAAAACAACTGGTTTTGCTAAAAGAAATAAAATTCATCCTGTATCCTTAAGAAAAGTTAAAAAATAAAATAAGTTAATCAGGATATAAAAGTTGATGTAAAAATCGAAATCTTCTAAAATGCGTCTTTTATGCCAATTATCACTAGTCCTAAACCTCAACGATCCCTTTAAACCGTGACGCGGACTTTAACGCCCGTAGGAGTACTTCCTCTTTACTTTAAAAGTAAAAAGAATTTGAATTTCAAATTTCTATGATAAATTCTTATTCTTTTTCACCAACTTGTCACTTTCCCCTGATGAAGGCTAGATTTCAGATAAAACGATAGGATTTCAGACTTTTATATCAACTTTTATTTCCTGAGTAACTTATTTTATTTTTAATACTGATGTTATTTTCTCTTGTATGCATTTTCCCAACGCTGGCCTCAATAAGGTTACTTATGAATAACAAGCATACACACCAACTGACGTCTTCTACCCTCAATTACCGTTACACAATGTTTTAAATTCAATAAAAGAAAAATAAGTTAATAAAGAAAAGTACTTGGGGTAAGTATGGACTATACTGTGAACTTAGTTTTGATTTTGCTCTGAAATCAGTTTTAATACTGCAAATGAGTGTGATAATAAACGATTAAAACTATCATCATTATTATTATTTTTGTTTTTTCTTTGTTGTTATTATTATTATTATTATTATTATCATTATT
>JAOBAT010003384.1:0-10819 GCA_026413305.1 Hydrozoanthus tunicans
GGTTAAAGAGCAAGAAAGCAATAGCAATACAATATTCGTGCAAGTTCTTGTTTGCCAGGCTAGCAGCTTGAGGCTGACTGCTACAAGATTCCAACCCTATACAATGTTAACCTCATTTCAAACCTTTAAAATCTCCCTTCAAAAGAAGTTTCTTAATTTTTTACTATACTGGGGCATTTTAGTACCTTCGTTTATTTACAAGCTCGTAACGTGAGGAGGAAAGTACAGGGAAAAAATACAAATGTAAACGAACTTGGACAAAAAGTTTAAGTGAGAAAAAAGAGCTCACGAGCCAGCCAGCCAACTTCTTTAATCCCCTAGGACACCCTAAAGATTACATTACGTTTTTAAAACCCGTTGGCGAGTCTTACAATTAAATCAAAATCAACAAATCAATTCCAACCTACTTCGTAGGGGAATTATGGAACATTGTTATAAAAAGAAACAAGAGGTTTTTAAAAAGATTCTCTTCTTAGTACGAACCATTCCCTCTTACTACAGTCAGACAGTATACTTTCTGCGGGCAGTTCTTTCTTCATTGTATTGATTTTAATATTGTTGCTTTGTCCGGCATCGTAAGAAGTGGTTGACCAAGGTAACTTTGTACCACGAACCAACTGAAAAGCCATATACACTTGTATATAGTTAACTGACGTGCCGGCTTAATTTACAGGTACTTTGTCGCGAGATTAAAACTAAGGCTTTACGTAAATAACGAGATACAAACAACATTCTCCCGATGTTAGGAAAATGCGTCATCGAAAAAGGTTTTAAGAATGTTAAAAACGTTAAAAAATCTCAAACATTTTTTAAACGGTGTTGTTCACTTCTTTGCTGTCAATGCGATAGAATGAGATTTAATGTTTTTCAGTGAGACATGTTCGTTTTACTGTTGTCAAACAAACTTTCGTAAAGGTCTTTTGTAGACACAGACATTAAATTTCTATTTAGTCACCTGTCTGACAACGCAACAGGAAAAAGTTTCGCTGGTTTTATTTTATGAAAGTTAAAAATGAAAGGTCAAGTATGAATTAAATAAAAAAATATAGGATTCGTTTCTGTAATATATTTATCGAACGGCGACCCTCTCCAGAAGTCTTTTCAATATTTAAAGCGTTGCTGTTTTGATCACAGCTAGCGCTATTTGTCTTGATGTAAATCGTTTTAAGTCGGATTAACACATTTTAGTTTGAACAGTTTCTTTCGAAGCGAAAAAAACTATAACAAGCTATGCCGATCAGTTTTGCTAACGAGACCTTGAACTTGCTAAGTTTTTGCTTATGACGCATTTTAGCAATGCATGCATAGCATATATTTGCTTGTAAACTACATTGATTAATAGCGGAGGGATGATATTGTTTCGACCGGGTTTTCGATAAGATGTGAACCTACTTAATTATACCCTCCCTAAATGATAAAGCAATATTATGAAAAGCCTTTGGTACGAAAGTAGTTTTTTTGGTAAAAAGCAAGACTGTATTAGCCAGTGTTGGTAACCAGTTTACGAAGCAGATCGGTGACGAGTTTATTTA
This sequence comes from Hydrozoanthus tunicans, assembly GCA_026413305.1. Lineage (NCBI taxonomy): Eukaryota > Metazoa > Cnidaria > Anthozoa > Zoantharia > Hydrozoanthidae > Hydrozoanthus > Hydrozoanthus tunicans. Next base: position 1,533 of record JAOBAT010003384.1, read on the forward strand.
GTCTGCCTAACTTCCAACTTCAATATTTCAACACAAAAACTGACAATGTGCATGACATTTAGCTTCCAAGTCTATTACTGACTTCTTAGGGGCGAAAACTTTAAAACTAAATTGATTATCAAAGACTAAATTTAGAATCAGACATGAAGTATTTGTGTTGTAGCTGACTGGTTTTTGGCGTGCCATACTGATTGAGTCTCGATCAAGTATTTATATTCTTGTCAAAGTCTATTAAAGGCCACGTGTCAAGTAATTAGTACAGGTGAAACATTTGTTTTCTTTGTATCTTAACCTTTGAAGTTAACCCGAACAAATGTTTGTTAATACTGAGATACTGAAAACTATCAACATGCCATTAAATTAAACCACATACTTCTCGACGAAAAGTTAGAACTGAGAAAAACAACCTTTTTCCTATTTCATAACCTACTAGCTTACTTTGAATCGATAGCTGTTTTGGTGTTTTTCTTCCAAATAGTTTTTTGCGTGTCTTAAAAGTACAGAAAGACAATTAATGGGATGGGCAATTAAAATTTTAAACTTTCTAGATTTACCCCAACCATGACGTATTTATTTTGAACTTTACAGTGCCTAAAAAAAGACAAAAATCTCTTCACGTGCTCCCAAAGCGCGACCAAAGTAAATCTTTCATGTCATAATTGTCATCGGGGAGAGCTTAACAAAATCATCATTATACATTAATCCATCTTAAACACTCTGAAACTCCATTAGGAACTGCTATAGTTACCAGCTTAATACCTCAAAATTATTTTTATTATCTCCATATACCAAAAATGGACAACACCTCGCCACAGAGAATGTGTTTATTAGTTTAAAATTGTTGGTGGTCTCCGAATTGCGCGATCTTTTCTCTGTAGTGACAAATGACATGAAGTGCTTATTGCCGTCGAACATCTCTCACAAAACAAGTTTGTTTAAAAATTCTTAAGAAAAAACAACAGCAGCAAATATATTTGTATAAGACAAACGGTTTGAATAGCTATTTGTTGGGTGAAAGAGTATGCTTGTCTTGAACAATTTTTTTAAAAAAACGCCTCGCTTTCAGAAACTCTTTCACCTTTTCTTAAGTTTGCTGCAATACTCATACGTCTCTTCTGATTGGTTTGCTTTACACTATTCTCCTTCTTGTCCACCTTGCTTGGATTCACTCTTACTACACGTGTCACCCACTTCTGCTTAAACAAAGACATCGTCGCTATGGTAACTATAACCACTTGGAAGAGATTATTATTAATTCGATGCTATATGAATGCAGTACGAGTAAGCTGTTTTTAAAGCTAATAAGCGCTAATGAGTTTTGTTTTGAGGAATCAAAAATATTCCAATAACTACACGTCTGGTAAACGCATTTTTTGAATTTCGAAATCTGCTAATGTATAAATGCCTTAAAAATAAATAAAGATTGTTTTGTATTCCTATACTGCTTTCTCCCTGATTTTTTCTTTGGGTTGATGCATTTTTGTAAAATTGCATGTTAATTTTAATCCAATGTTTCAAGTCTTCAGAATTTTGCTTTATTGATCTGAAATGACAATTTAAAGCAGCGATTTGAAGCATTAGCCTCATCACAGGCAACAAAGGAGACTCAGTTTCTATATTATTTCTATCTTTTTTTTTTTGCCCAGTTTTTACATTATCACAGGTGCGTGGTAGTCGAAAAGACTTAGTTACTTGAATTAAATTAACTCAAACATACAAACAGTGGGCTGTTGTGTGAATGACGGCCGTCTATTGACTGTCAATCAGTATTTCATTGCCTTCTTTTTAAGTTAAATTTAAAGCCTGTCGTTACTTCAGCGCCTGTCATTATTGATAGCTTTCCATGAGCGGGTAATTAGTGTTTAAGTCCTTACAAACAATCAAGGCAATTTCAACACAATATCTTTATGTCCGAAATATTGATCTCTGGTCGATGATTGGTTCTGCGGCGGTTATATAGATATGTTTTGCATAATTCAATCCACCCCAAGCTGTCAATAGATTATTACGGGACCGAAGAATTGCTCTTATTAGCCTGCGACTAACTGCCTTCGAGTTAAAGTGAAGTTGCCTTGACGGTGATCGGACGAACTCTGAAAATGAACTCTCCTGCGAAAAAGAACTTGATTGCAAGCCAAGATATCGAACCTTCGGAGTTTGAGCACGACAGCAAAATTATTTCACCTCAGCACTCGATAGAGGCGATTTTAGGAAGAAAACAAGCAAGGAAATATTCCGGTTCTACAGATTCAGGATCTGAGAGTACAGATTGCTCAGAAGTTGATCTGATGGAGAACGGTAAGTCCTTGGTTGAAAAAATCAAAGTTTTTATTCCGGATGGTTTTCGCCTTTATTTTTCCCCATCTCTGTGATGTTCATTAGCTAGTGTGTGTTTTACTAATTATCCCCTGTGGCATGTTTAGGTAAAGACACAGACGGAATGACGAAGCAAAAACACCGAAGAAATCGAACAACTTTTACTACATACCAACTGCACGAATTAGAGAGAGCCTTCGAGAAATCACACTACCCAGACGTTTATACAAGAGAAGAATTAGCGATGAAGATAGATTTACCAGAAGTGCGAGTTCAGGTATAGTGAAATTCAATGGTTCTATTATAGTTACTATTGACTATTTACACCACTAAATGAGAATTTATTGCTGTATTTAATGGGAACGCATTTATCGTGCTGTTATAAAAAATGATATCTTTGTACTCAAATATAACAAAGTGAAAAGTAAATAGGATGCAAACACTCGCGTTGTAAATGTTCGTTTGACAATGCCATATGTCTGCTCTAATTCTTTCTGGTGCTTTTCGACAATGCAAACAAGAATTGATTATCCCGAGGTGTTTATTTAAGCTGCAACAAAGACAAAGCTTTGAAACGATTTCACCACCACCTGCAAGTATTTTCTTCGTAAGATGGGCGCAACCGAAAACTAATCATTCAAAAGTGGGGTGTTCTCTATTTGTCAAACCTCGGGCGAGAGTTTTTCTGTACTTCGAGCGTGTTCACAGAAGAGAGTACTTCCGTACACTGTACCTTTAACAAAAAGAAGTTTGTTTGTACAAATAAACATAGCTCATGCGATTCCTCGAAACTAAACATGTTTGAGTTTTAAGTTTTTAAAGCAAAGATATCGCGCAAGCTTTGAAGGCTCTATTTTGCTGGGTATAGATTAATTACAAACCAGTTTCTTTCTGTTGAAAGTTTTTAACTAAGGATTACATACAGCAGTATAGCAGTCGTTTGGGATTGTTTAGTCAAAAAATCAAGTTTCAACATTAACTAGCATATTTGAAAGAAAAACTTCGGATATTCGACAAGAGTTCATAAAATCTTGATTGAGAAAAGAACATTAACGACGAGACTGTTAAGCAATTATAATAACGTGTGCTAAAATAATCAAAAAGTCGTTGGTTAAAGAGAAATATGAGTGTTTCTGTCATTTTTTTAGAACATCGAAGAACAGAATCATTAACTGACTCCGAGCGGCATCATCTCAAACTCGTGTGAAATATACAGACCGGTAGTTCAAAAAAATGAATGGAAAAAAGCCGCGACCGAAGGATATGAAAGAAAAGCAATTATGCTTCACATCCGCAGTAATTGCCATGAACACTTTGACTACAGATTGCATTCTATTTTACAATAACCCATTTTCTAAGATTATTGTCCTGTATACTAGATAACGACATGCTTAAACCATCAACTTTTAAACTAAACCACTTTTCAAAAATTTTTACTCCTAACACTTTAATTATCGTTCAAACATCACTGATAAAGAAAACCTTTACCAGAGTGTAGCTGTAGTTAATTTAATCCCCGTTTTCTCTGCATCAAGCTTTCGACATTCCCGGCCCTGAATTAGCCAACAGCTCGGACCAATCTCTAAAGTAAATGTATTGACTTGTGGTCAAGTTGTTTGGTTATTAGATAATTGGAACATAATTTATCGGTTTGCAAACTAATTTGGTTCTCATTCAAACAGCGCAGTTGTTTTTTAAAACGATATCAGTGCAGATAACCGCATTTTATTCCAACAATTTCTGTGCTCAAGAGAATCTATACCATGAATCTCAAAGTCTTCCTTGTCAAACAAGCAAGGCAAATTCAATCTTGTTATCTGTTTTAAGTTAAAAAAACACTTTCAATTTTTTATTTATTTCTACTTTGTTTGAAGGAGCAAATTGTTTTTTGTCTACGAGAAAACTGAGCGAGTTGGAGTTTTTCTCTACCTTGACATACACGAACTAAAACAAAAATTTTAGAGTTGAAGGCTTCTGCCTCAGGTCATGGTTATAGAATCTATTCTCTAGTTAAAGATTCCTTGCATAGCCGGCCTGTTGTTATTCACGGGTGGTCTGTGACGGATTTATATTCGAAGACACGTAGAGTTAATTCTGCAATATATGTTTGGGCGACCTCTAATTAGCATAATACGCTATAATCTTATTCTTTTCGCACCAGGCGGCTAAAAGTAGTATATTATGATAGATATTTTTCAACTAGAATAATATAACATTAGATATTTTGTTCTGGTTGCTTCATAAAAAAACTAACGAAGCTATAGTTCTTTATAGAATCAGTTTAGCAACAAATTTAAATCCTATAAGCAATCAAAGATTTTAGTGCAGATATTTCGCGTTCCAAGACCGATAAGTGACGGCTTCAGACCGTAAATAGATTGTTAAAGCCAGCTCTTCATCTGAACTAAACAAACAAAAACAATGGAGTAGAAACTACTCGTTAATCTCTTGTTATTTTTTCCTATATGAAAACACCTTCTTCCTTCTGTTTTGGCTAAATCTTCCAACAAAGGTAACTAAATTTTTAAATTTTTTTCGCCAGGTTTGGTTTCAAAACCGAAGAGCAAAATGGAGGCGTCAAGAAAAAATTGAAATGGCTTCTATGAATCTTCAAGACCTGCCATCACCAAGTACTCCACGGTCCGCGGGAGGAAGCTTTCCAGTTTTCGCTGATTTCTGGAAGAGTTCAATACCCCTCTCACCGCCTTACATCCACTCATTTTACCCGACGTCTGAACCCCCTACCCCACCTGGGTTCGGTTATTATCCTGCTGCCTTCAACCCAATAAGTTTGACCCCCCTGACTGCCTTTGTGCCCTCAACTACAACCTCAGCCATGGCCGCTCTTAGTGAGAGAGCCGAAAGCAACCAGATGAGTGACAACCGCACGACAAGTATTGCATCGCTCAGACTAAAAGCAAAGGAACACATGGATACTCTTGGTAAAGATTGGACAAGAACAACCGAAGTTGCAGAAAAACTCTGAAAATTTTATCAAAAGACAGATAAAATTAAATAACTATTTAAAATATACTTAGGCAGACGGACACAAATTGGCCTGGAAGCCATTATGTCGTAGATTTTGTTTCGGTTTTGGTAAACGAACCGAAATCAAGTCCATTCATAGCAAAAGACTGGTTTTGTTAACTAGCAATTTGCCAATGTTTGTTCCGGGTGGGGAGCAATCGATTATCTAAAAATGTCTTATACAAATTTAGTTCAAATTAGTGATAATAGATTAGTACCTGTTACCCTTTCAGTAAGAAGTTAATTAATTACTTAGCTTGTAAGCTTTAAACTCCAAGTTTATAAGCATACTTAATTCGTTGCATGCACGTCTTTCTAATTGGTCAAACTTTTCTTTGGTGCCTCGGTTACTGTCTAAGTTTGTTAACAATTTACATTGTGTTTCAGAAAATCGTACAAAGACTAATTAATTTGGGGTAACATGCTATTAACTCAACTAAAGTGCTAAATCGAGCATCAGAATCACTCTGAATAAAGAATCCTCAATTTAAGGTCGCTCTATACGCGACACGGAATAGGTCGAAAAGCCAAGAAAAAAGTAGATCAACAGAAAACTTCAAAGATTCGTTTAGACTTAAAATCAAAACAAAATCAACTGTTTTTAATTCGAACGTTGACCAAATTAGTCTGACGAAAAATGCAAAAAACACAAACCATCGACAATTAAACATCATTTGCAGTAAAACCGAAATTGAAATTAATTAATATATTTGATTGTCAATGCCACATATGGGAAAAATTGTTTTAAGGAAAAAGAAGTATTGCGTGCAGAACCGCACACACACACAAAAGATTTCCTTCGACGATGAAACCTAATTTCAAAGCTGTAAAAAATTCGTAATTTTGTACATCTTTTTCATTTTCGATGATTTTTCGCGGTACATATATTCATACAACTTCTCTCTTTTTCAGCTGTGGTTGTTAATATTCTTTATATGCAAGTAAAGCGTTCTTCTATGTGACTCAACGCGATTCTTAATGTTAATCCAATACTCTTATAATAGTTAAGTAATGAGAATAGTAAATCTCTAAAAGACTCAGTAAAATCACTTAAACTTAGAATGACCACAAGCTAAGAGTTGGAAATCAAAGGCAACCTTGATGGTTATAGATGGAATTCTCAAATTTAATCACCGGGCAATATTCTTTAATTATTCTCATTTTGTATGAGACCATAGTAGAAAATTTCGATAAAAACGTATTCAGTTGTGATTGTTGGCTATTTTTAGTTTTACTTAATTTTTTATTTAATATTCAGTGTTATTTTAAAGTGAAGTCGTTCAACTACTACTGTTCTTCTAATGAAAAGCAACCAAATAAAATTTTCACATTGAAAACTAAGATTGAAAATGGCGAAAATTACTTAATTTCTTGTACAAAGACATCAGCGTAAAATATAGTTACAGGTAACAACGATTATTGTTCCAATTGCTTATCTTAATTATTTCACAGATCCAAAAAAACTTCTTCTTTTTGATTTCTGTTTTTTCGGTACAGCTACTCTCTTCTCGAAACTGGTACTGAATATAGTTTTGTGAATCTTTATCCATCATCTTCTTACGTGATAACCAGCAGAAAGCTTAATTTAACTTGTAATCGGTGAATATTAGTTGCTAAATATTGTTCAGGTTTCTATGGACGAGTATTCAAAAACTAAATGCATTATAATTAACTGGTTTCAAAAATTTGCAGACTCAAATCTTAAAACTGTAATTGGTTCGATGTTCAGATCACCACAAGTTCAGACGCAACATTCTATTCAGTCACTTTTGGGGTCTGCCCGCGACGATTTCACTAATTGAATCAAAGCTTAGAGTTAATATCGGAACAAATTGTCTTAAATAAGATCTAGAAACAAGTTGTGTTTTAGCTGTTTCTTCAGTATTTTCTGTCTTCCAGTTGTAGCCAGCTGCTTACTGCCAACTGAACGAGCTCAGAGGTTTTGTTATCCAATTAATTTGACGTTTTGACTAATTAACATGGTGTGACAAGTGGGATAAAAAGCTGCGAAACCGACTTCAAGTTGCAGCAGTTATCGCGACCTGAAACACGATTAAAATTCTAGATCAAAGAAGGCCTCAACTCCAATCTTGCAATCAGTCCTTAACCGTTGTTACAAATTTGCTGATTAGAAAAAAAAAGTAGGAAAAAAACTATTTGTATAGATCTTGTGTTTAATCCCGTGCATGGAGACTGAGGTGCGAGCAAAAAAACAATCCTCCCTTATAATCAAACTTGTAGTATAAGATTTTTATTTGGCAGGACAAAATGATGTAAAACGTTATCAACAAGTTTTCTGTTATTCACAAAATATTAAAACATAAAGGGATTACCATTTTTCTTTGGTGGTAATTGTATATGCATATACTGGTCTTTTTAAAGGGGGAGAGGGGGCCCCCTATTCTTTCAGCCAAAGTTCGACTTCATCCCCCAAGAAACAAGAAATTACTTCTCGCAGGTATTTGAAGCTCGCGCCATGCTCAAAACTTAGAAAGTCGCACTACTGTACAGACTTGTAAGTCTGGTAAGAAAAAATTTAAACTGATGTCAGGTATAAGAAGAAAATATTTTCAATTCACAAAAAGCCATTACGAGTGACTTTTTTTTTTCAAAACAACTTTTTTATTAGTAATAACGCATCAAAGTTACAGAACAATATGCAGTATTGAGGTATACAGTTACAGGTACGTTTATATATTATATAAAGTAAAATACAGAGTTAGGTACAGTATACGATGTGCAGTAGGATATATTGGCTAAACAAGTAATTTAACTAAAATACACGTTAAGTGCATGCATGGTTTGCGGGTCAGTGTTCTGGGAAAGCCAAACTTTCAACGCTGACCGTTTACTAAGGAACGATTTATTTTTCTTATATTTTAAGTAGCGAAAACGCTTCACCAAGAACCAAGAAATAAGGACTTTTTTGAAATGTTCTAATGTTGGTAGTTTGCAGGAAATCTTACATTTATAGATGAGGGATTTGGCACTAAGCAATATGTAGTTCTCTAAAATGGGTGGATCAACAGTTTTCCAACCTAGTACAATTGTTCGTATGTTAATAATAGTTATCTCTTCTTGGGAAAACTGTGACTTGCAAAGTGCAGTGAAACTACTTTAAAAATGCGTGTCTTCAAACGTATTCGTTTAGTACTAAAAATGTCAAATATAATTAAACAACTTTCTTTATTGTTAATTATACATTTGATCATGATATTTGTCAATCCTAATCTGACTCAAAGGGTTTCTCTCCGGTATTGCTTTCAGTTTCCTCCCTCAACAAAATCGACACGGAGCTAATGTTATATGTGGCTGCAGTAGAGCTGTAGCGAATGTGTACGTGTCTGTTTCCCTTGTCTCTTTGTAATGTGTGTAATAAGCACGCCTTTACAACTTTTCAGTTGATTGCGTATTTTCTACGTCGCGATCATTGTTCAAAACCGTAGACAAACGGCTCAAGATTTTTTACGTGGCTCTCTTTGACCACAATTGTAAAACAGCCGGGTTTTTGTACGTTGCAGCCTTTGTGAAAAGTTGTCAAGGCTCAGCAATTTACCACGTACAAGACTGCCTCATGCAATCCGTCGTAGTTTAAGAAACATCAATGGAAACAATTTTAAAGTGTAACTTAAGGGTGGATACAGGGTTTCTGGCTGGATATATAATACGGTTTAGTAAAATCATACTAGTGGTCTATCATGAATGCTGCATTCTGATTGGCTACGCTACTCAAAAGCTATTAGTGATAGCCTACGAGTAGCGATTGCGCGTGATCATATTTGTCGTAAACATTAAAAAATTAATTTTAGTGCTTTAAAAAAAGATTTTTTACTTCTGATTTTTTACCAACTAGTATGATTTTACTAAAACAATAATAATAATAATAATAATAATAATAATAATAATAATAATAATAATAATATCTAGCGAGCTAATCGCCCTTA
>JAOBAT010003395.1:0-10818 GCA_026413305.1 Hydrozoanthus tunicans
ATACACAGCTCACTGATTGTATTAGTTTCAGCTCTTGCCAAACATTTCAGGGTTAAACCAAGGTCTTGAAACTACATGACAAAAGCAAATTCGGAATACACCGTCATTACATTTTGGTAAAAGCTTATGACAGAATCTCTATAAATATATCATAGCATACAGAACTGCAGATCGTCAACATTTTCGGAAATCTTACACCAAATTCACTGTTGAAGCGATTAGTTTCTCTTTCTTGAAGCTAAGCAAACGGTTTGACGGTTTAGTAATAAGCATACATTACCAATTCTGCTGATTTTTCGACCATGTACAATGTTCTTCCGTAGCTCTTTGTGTTTGTTGGAGTAACTCTTTCTTTCCTGACCCGGCACAATCCAGGGGCAGGGTACTTCACTCTAACGATCGAGGCACTGCAGCTGAACGTTCCGACAAAGTAGAACGACAAACACACTTCATCAGTAGTTTTACCAAATAAACCTCGCAATGCTATTGGTTAGAGTGATATTCTTCGCGGGGCATATATCTTCCAATACAGCAAATACTTTTAAAGATTGCTTAGCGACTTTATATTGAGCTTACAAAGTTTTAGGACGTGCTTTGGTTTCGATTTTCATCGTTTTTGGGATAGGACAGTTTGCGTTCGAGTTTTGGGAGCTGTTTTAAAAGTGGCTACTTTATGGCTTTTTACACACTAACTTGGCCGTCTTCCTTGATGTGGAAAACTGTTGTTAAAACGACAAAAGAAATAAATTTCCTTAGCGCAATATTTGTGTCTATTCATTAGTCATGCACGCTCTTACTGGGGGCATTTCGTATTCTCGTACGTTCCTCAATGTCGCCTGTAAATCTTTGCTTTTCAATGGAATTGTGGCTTGCCTCGGTCGGAACAGCTTAGAATCTGGGTTTGAAGCGGAATCTTTTAAGTATGATAATTCGTGGTTCTCAGATACTTTTTGACCAATGATTCATGATTCATTTATAGAATTTCTTCATGATTCATGAGACAAAAACTCAAGATTCATGATTCATTTATTTTTGTCCATGATTCATGATTCACAGCCCGCGAGATGATGTGATTCATGATTCCTTCACTTTTTAGCCGTGATTCATTATTAAAGATTCCGCTTCCACCCCCCATTAGGATGCTAAGACTCTCAATTAAACAAGGCGCTATACGAAGAGGGAAGTTATCATAGCATTATTTTTTGTGTGTATATTGATTATCGAAAGTAAAACTTACCAAAATGAAGCGCAAAGGAATCACGATCATTCACGCAATTCATTTCGAACAATGTTAGATCACAGACAGTAAAATATCACAGCAGCTGGTATCGACATGTGTCGCTCTTAACTTTCAACATTATGAATAGCGTTTTTTTATGTATTTACATGTATATTTTTGATTAGCCGAAAACTTACCATCCTTTGACTTAGTGAAAGACTTATCTATTTATTTTGGATCGTGGCGAACAATAAAAAAAACTAGAAACGCAGGAAATCTCTTAACTGAGTATTTACAAAATAAGATGAAGTACAATATTCATGTGAATATGCTGAAAAGCGCCTTACAAATTTTGAGAAAGTTGTACTCATTTTAATGACTGAACCAAAAACATCTTCAACTTGAATGAAAACAAAATTGTAATTTATAGCTCGTTCAAGTATTCACATCTTTAAACGTAAATTTAGCTCCTAATCAAGAAATGAAGCAAATTTAATCAGTTATATTGTTGCCCAAGATACGGGACCCGCCACGCCGGCGACAACGGCTCGATCAGACAAACATGTTTGTGGCTCGCTTTTTCATACACTGTTGTTTATAAGAGTTGAAACCTTCATTATTTTGGCCTCCAACGGTGTTAAAGATTTTATTAATAGTAATATTAGTAATAACTAATAGTACATAAATTGTTTTTTTCTTGAAAGAAACACAGGGGCCATTGTGCGTCTCTGTATTTCCAAATTTGTATATTGCACGGGAATCAAATATTATAATGTGACAGCAGTTTAACAGATGATCTCCAAACGGGCTGAATGGAATATCTTCTGTAAAAACTCGCGCACTACTAGAACTCGCAGAGTGCTGAGTGCGCAAATTTTAGTACTGCACGAAATATAATCCGCACGAAATCTTTTCCGGTGTAACACGAGATTATTGTTGCCGTTGATGTTATTGTATTTGGCAAAAAAGAAGCTTACAATCCTAACAATAACTCTTATAGTTCTTGTTGGTTTTTGAACTACGCTTGGTTTTATACCATGTATAAGTTGATTTTGATAAATATTGAAGTACTTGTTGATTGAAATACTCTTTAAAAAATTGTTAATTATAAGTAGTTCTATAAAACAAACCAAAAAGAACAAGCACGGAAAACAACTTGCGCGATTTTTGAATCGCGCAAATTTAAAGCTGAGCGAAAATGAGTACGAAACCATTTTTTGAATACAAGTAAGTTATGCAAGTTTATAATTTGTTTCTCTATATATTTACAGCGGGTAAAGGGTAAAACAAGATTAAAAGCTTCTTTAGCAGAACATTTGCGTAGCTTTCATAACTCTGACCTAAACATTAGCTTTTTACGTTTTGCTTCTCGAGACGAAGGCCGACAAACGATCGAAGATGAACTCTCTGTTATTTGAAGTGGTGTCACTTTCCAGCTGTTAGAGCTCATATTATCTGGAGTCGTCAAAATATTGAATCAGCTTTCTGAAAAGTAAATCGAGTCATAAATAGTGTAAACAGTTATTCGCTGTATCAAGTGAATAGTGAATAATGCAGCGCCCAGATACTCACTAAACCTGAGGGGAATAACTGTTTTTTATAGCAAAATTACTCGGGTGATTATCAGAGGGAAAAAACAGCCTTTGCCAAAAATTTGCGCAAAATTTTGTTTGTTATTGTTTTTCTTAGTACGCCGCGCGTTTCGACATCTGAAACACTTCCGCCCGAAAATTATTAGCACAATTACAACGATGATATTGCATTCGTTTGAAAAGTTTTATCTCAATTTTTGTTTTGGATAAAACGTTTCAAACTAATGAAATATCATTAATACAGCCACCTAATGCTAATCTCTGATGCAATATCTCTAACACGGACACCTCTCTAATATTAACACCTCCCTAATATTGACACCTCTCTAATATGGACACCTCCCTAATATGGACACCTCTCTAATATGGACACCTATCTAATATGGACACCTTTCTAATACGGCCACCTTTCCAAAACGGATACCTCTGTAATACGGACACACCCCCAAACAAACAAGGCCTTCACTCTCCAACTGAAGAACAAGTTTCAAGCACTGGCAGATGATGAAAACCACACACCGACTGGTACAAACGCCATCAACACCGCGTGGGAGCAAGTTAGAACAGCTTACACACAGACCAGCGAAGCCTGCCTAGGACACAAACAGAAGAGGAAGAAGTGGATCAAAGTAGATACCTTGCAAGCCATCGAAAACAGGAGAACCTTGAAGGGAAAAAGTCAATGACACCAGATCAGAATAGTTGAAGGAGAAATACAAGTAGCAGTACAGAGAGGCAGACAAGACGGTGAAGAAGATAGCAAGGGCAGATAAACGGCACACATGGAAAACCTAGCAAGTCAAGCAGAGGAGGCCGCCAGCAGAGGAGAACTTGGACAGATTGAAGATCACTAAACTCGTCAGCGGCAAATATGCTGTTAGGCCTTTTGACAATGATGGCAACAATGGTGTTCACCTTTACCTGGATGCTTGTCAAATCATTGAAGATTTTAATATTCAATTTTAACATCTGAAGTTTTATAACTGATCATCAGACAGCTGAACTTCAGCCTCGGGAACAACAACATTGTTGTCTGTGTTAATGTCAATAATAGCTTCATTAAAATCAACACCAAGGACACTTGGATCATTTGCAAAATGATCCATAGTGTTTAACATGCCTGTATGCCATAATCCAATTGGAAATTGATGCCCAGCAGTTCGCAGGCCATGATATTTCCACTGGTGATGAACCTCTGTGAGTGAAGCATTGATGCGAGGAAGATAAACATAATGTAATGCAAGAAGGTGAAGTTCGTTGTTTGCATCCAGGAGTTCTTGGTTTTCCAAAAACTTGAATATGCCTTTGTATAATGCAGAACTCACTCTATTCGACGCTCCAATTGTGAACAAGCAAGGAAGGCTACTCACTACAGAAGCAGAGCAAGAGGCAAAATTGACAGAACACTTCAGCAAAATTTTGAACAGGCCACCACCAACAATTAATGCAGATGCACCTGATTCTAATATTGACCTAGATGTCAACATTGCCTCACCAGAGAAAGAGGAAATCGTGGCAGTCATCAAATCCCTCAAGAACGGAAAAATCCCCGGATAGGAGAACCTCAATGCAGAGCTCTTCATGGCAGACCCAGAATTTGCAGCGCCAGCTCTTCAACCACTCTTTGCAGCAGTATGGGAGGAGAAACAACAACCGGACGACTGAACAGAGAACGTTGTTATGAAGATTCCAAAGAAAGGAGCACTGAGCAACTGTAACAACTGGAGAGGAATCACAATTCCCTCTGTCCCTAGCAAGATCCTAGCTAAACTCATCATCAGGCAGATCTCTGAAGCAGTGGACCAAAAACTGAGAAAAGAACAGGAAGGATTTCAAAAGGGGTGAGGGTGCAAGGATCAAATCTTTACTTTGCGCAACTTCACAGAGCAGTGCACAGAATGGCAGAGACAGCTGTACATCAATTACGTGGATTTTGAAAAGGCTTTTCACGGGAACAGTCTATGGCGCATCCTCAGGGCGTACGGAATTCCTCAACAGATCGTCCTTGTCATCAAGAGCTTCTACAATAATTTCAAGTGCAGAGTAGGAAACAGTGAGTTAAGCTTCAGTGTTGCGACTGGTGTTAGACAGGGTTGGTTAATGTCGGCGTTGCTTTTCAACCTGACGATTGACTGGGTGATCCGACAAACAACATCGGACCGACCACGGAGCATCAGATGGATCCTATCCTTAACCCTTGAAGATCTGGACTACGCCGATCACCTGGCGCAGTCCTGACACACTCACAAACACACGCAAGAAAAAACCACCCGTCTAAGCACGTTTGCACAGCAAGTGGGCTCGAAGATCAACCAAAAGAAGACAGAAGTGACGATGTTGAATGTTCCAAACAACTTCCCGATCAAAGTAAATAAAGTAAGATCTTCCAACAACAGAAGAATTTACATACCTGGGTAGCACTGTCAAGCACGACGGCGGAGCAAGCAGCGACATCGGAAATCGCCTTAACAAGGCAAGGAACGCCTTCAGAATGTTGAACAACGTGTGGAAGTCATCCCAGTACAGCACCAAGACCAAGCTAAGACTGTACAAAAGCTGCGTACTTCCCACTCTACTGTACGGCTTAGAATGTTGGAGGATGACCGAAAGTGACCTCAATAAGTTGTCTATTTTCACGTCAATAACCTAAGAAGAATTCTACGCGTCTTCTGGCCCAAGACCATTTACAATCAACATCTTTTTGCCCATTGCAACCAGGACAGCATGAGCACCATCATTATGCGAGGGCGTTGGAGATGGATCGGGCACAGCATGAGAAGAGACCCACGCAGTATCTCTCATACAGCTCTCCACTGGACGCCAGAGGGGAAACGAAGGAGAGGAAGACCCAAGATAACCTGGCGACGAACTGTGGAAGGGGAACTCAAGACTCTCTATCATAACGGAGGGACTGTTCAGAAGCTGGCCAAGAAAAGACTGGCGTGGAGTGCTTTTCTTGCTGCCCTACATACAAGACGGCATAACGGACATGATCGATTGGTTTTGCTCTCACCAATTAAGGAGCGCAGTATCGTAATATTGCATAGAGAAATTCTTATCACTACATCGTTCTTTTACTATGACAAGTCTTGCTTCAATTTACCAATTGTGAACTTCTAAGATAGCCGGAAATGATTTTTTTCCTATCCATCCAAACAAAATTTTCTCAAAATTTTCATCGTATTTTCGAATTATGTTTCTGTTTTTTGGCATCCAATTGGTTTCTTGCCTTTTTTCTTTTTTGTGCAGCAGGTATGCTTCCTTTTTGTTTTACCATATTTATTCAAGTTAGCACCCAACCTCGAATTAGCACCCACCCAATAAGTGAAAAAAGTTAACTAGCGCCCGGCCTGAATTCAGCGCCCGTCAAAAATGTGAAAACAGTTCATTAGCGCCCACCCAAAAAATGAAATTTATTCAAGTTAGCACCCAACCTCGAATTAGCGCCCACCCAAAAGGTGAAGAAAGTTAATTAGTGCCCAGCCTGAAATCAGCGCCCACCAAAAATGTGAAAATAGTTAATTAACGCCCAGCCTGAAATCAGGGCCCATCCCCTCCCCCAATAAAAATCTAGTAAAAAGAAAGAAGAAAGAAATTCAAGACAGGAAATGGAGTGTTGATTGTTTCCTCATTATAAAATAACCCAAGTAGTACATGCGTAGTGATTGGTAGAAAAACTCTGACAAACCACAGCAAGAAAGCAAAAAATATTAGTTTCCCGTTTTTTTTTCAAAAAAATGGCTATCAATAATGGTGAATTTCTGATACTTTAACTCGAAAGCAAACAAAGATGTATATCTGAGTTCAGCAACAAGATAATAAAGAAAAAACTGAAATTGAACTTAAAGTTGAAGAGACGGTTTGCAAAAATGCAAACCGATGGATCGATGAAAAGTTAAAAAGTACCGCAGAAACTCAAGCATAACAAGCAAAACAAACCAAAATGGCAACACAGTGGGCCATAAGTGTTTTTATGGGTTTGTCGAGACAAAAAAAGTCTTCTTTCATTTAAACTACAATGAAGTCAAATGGCTAAATCACAAAAAGCAGTGCCATGCCTAAGCGCTAGTGTTGGCAAAGTGTTCAAACCTGCTGTCCATTCAACAACTTTGGATATGCAGCAGTGTCCTTTCTGTGGCACCTTGGTGACAACAGGCCCCAGTCAACTTTATATTTAGTTGAAACACCTTTAAATGAAGTGAGGCCTCCACTACAACAGCTGCAAGTTCCACCAATAAATACTGCCATAACACAGTTGTGTTCAACCACGTTTTCTTCTTGCCAAATCAAAAATGTCACCATTTATGCTTACAAACCATAAATGTGTGATCCCAGAACAGTGGTTTCTTTAAACTTTGTTCAATTAATTGATTATTTCTCTTGTAGAGTAGTAACTTTTTTATTCATTTGCTGCAGCTTTAACAGCAAGACAAGATTCGGTTTGTGCAATCATTTTGATTGGCTTTTTTGCTTGATTTGCTGCATCTCGGGAGAATTGAGATTTTAATCTAAATGGAAACGAACTTTCACTCGCCTTATGTTGGTGGTTTTTTTTTTAAGTTATTCCATAAAAGCTATAAACCATACTCTTCTATGGGTTTATAGGTATAATAAACCACTTGGGATGATGTAAGAACACTCGAAAAGTCTGTAACCCCCTCGCCTTTGGTTAGGGTTTGCAGCTTTTCTTGTGTTCTCCCAACATTCAGTGTGGTTTATTATTCTTATAAACCAATAGAAAAGTATGGTTTATTTCTTAATTAGCTTACAATGGATAATCTTGTGGTCCAACAACCTATTAGAATGCTTGGATCCTCCTCGATCTTTCAACTGCAAGTTCCATGAAATTGAAATGGATTAATTAACCTTAGTGAAGTGGGAAATTGTAAATCCTTTTTCATTGCCATGTTAATGTAAAATACAGTTACTACTTGCTGAAAATCAAGGAAAGTTAATTAGTGCCCAGCTGGAATAAGCGCCCATCTAAAAGATAAATAAATATGGTACTCATTTTAAATGGCATCTAAAAATAACACTCATTCAAACTTTGCCTTTCCTGCTTTCACACAAGACCAACAACTAGCTACACAGACTTTCTAGACTTCCCTCATCAATTTGTGAAAACTGGGTACTATATTTACAATTTCTATAAAAATTTTTAACTGGTTATTTTTTTAATTTTTTTCCAATGTAAATTCATTAAGAATAGAAAAAACACATAATAAACGGCTTTGTCTTCATGTAGAGGACAGCAAAGAGGAAAGAAATATTAATTTAAACCAATCAAAAGAAAGAAAAAGCTTACTCCAACCTTACATCAACCAACACAAAACTTGTTTAATTCTGTGTCCTCTACACAAAGAAAAACCCTAATAAACACACTCTGCTGTTTTACCTAAATTCTAAATATTTTGGAAATGTTTTACAAAGTTCTTCTGGTAGCCACACCAGCATTATTATGCCATACTGCACAACTCCAATAACAACACCACATATCACGTCACTTATATGGTGCCGGCCAAGTACCACTCTTGAGCTGGCCACACATATTGCCCAAACATACACCATGATAGTATACATCTGGTCTGTGAGGTAAGTACTCATGATTCCTGCGACCATGGCTGCCCGAGTAGAGTGCCCAGATGGGAATGAATAATTATCAACAGAAACTGTGGCAAACATATCTTTCTCGTTATAACTTGGTCTTTTTCGTCGAAAAACAACCTTCGTCGCGCCGACAACTGCAAGGTCAAGCAACAGGGCTAAAAGAATGTTGCAGGCAAATTGTTGCTTCGTTCCAGCACAAAAAAAGACTCCAAGAACTGCAGTCGCAATCCACGGGACTCCATGTCCAGAGATTTCAAGCAACACAAGAAGATATCGCCACGAGTTGGAGTTCTTCGTCGCACAAAAGCTCAGCTTTTCTGACAACTCAATGTCAACTTGAAGCAGGTATTCTAAAAACGCTCCATTGTCCCGATACTGTTTCTCTTTATCTTGGCTTGGTGCAAAGGAATTTGTTCTTTTCCTTTGTTTTGAAACACCTGTCGACTCCATTAAATGGATCAACGACTTTCAACTCAAATTATGAATTTGTCAAAAAAAATTGACTAATCTAAATTTGTAAGGATTAAGTATTATCTCAAAACCTTGAGATACTCCTCCTCTGGGAATCCAACTGTCAAAAATGTACCTAATATCGTATCTAAAAATGTTCGAACACAAATACTCTTCATCACCTTTAATCTTTGCTGCCGGTTTTGCAGGCTGCTGTCGTTCTGAGCCCGCGATTATATAACAAAACTTGAAGTGGGGTGGGTGAGGTGGGTGAGTTACTTTTTTGCAAAAAAGATTGCATCCTTTAGCTAATTCTTCATGAAGAATTTTTTGTAAGAGATCTTTTTGAAAAGGGATTTTTATTATACTTAAGTGAAGCCAATCTGAAATGAAGCAAAAGGTTATGAAATCTGATAGACAGAGCAATAAGCGAATTCCTCCCCCTCCCGAACGGGACAAGTTTCGGTTTGCGAGCGAGGCTACTTGTACTGAGCTTGTACACGTAGTTTGTTTCTTTTCCTTATCGAATGATGGATTTGTGGCTTTAAAACTTTTAAAGTTATTTATAGGACAGCACGCAGTTTCTGTTTTTTGCCAGTACTTCTAAGAATTGGATTCATGAAGAAGTGAATGAAAGATCTCTAAAAGCCTAAAAAGAAATGGTGTGATTCAAGTTTTACATCTAGTTTCGGCTGTTGCTGTGTCGGCACACTTACCTCAGGCTAAGCTAAGCCTCCTCGCGAAATGCCGCCTAAATTTTCCCGTGGGGACTCTGACAGAGCAAAACCCTCAGAACGGGTGAGTTAAAAGGCAAAACCAATGTTTTTGAATTGTGGTTTGAATTTGTAATTCATTGAAGAAATGGTTGATAACAATCAGAATTTGTTTGACAGTTCGTTTAGTTGATTTTCTGTTATCACAACAAAGAAGATTTAACGCTATCGTGACATAAGTAAACCATAATTGTGCCAGTCAGAAGTCAATGACGTTTTAATGCAGTCTCCATTGTGTCATTCTAAGGCCGAATTTTTGGCGGAAATGTCATTTACTGTACTCTCGCCCCCCCCTCCCTTTAGGCAAACCTGTAAGTCTTGCCGATTTTGAAGACAAATTGTAAGACATTGTAATATATTTCTGTATTTTTTATTTAGAACATAGATGATAATTTTTTTTATGAAAGTTCTTATTATATGTTCTTGTTCAGTTATTGTATAATTTAAACTCACTAGATAAAATATTTTGGCTAGTTTTAAACTATTTTTTCTTATGCAACTCATCACAACCTTTGGTTGGAAATAAATAAGTATTTGTCTGTTTAAAAGCAAAATTGTACCTAAAGTGTTTATATTATTTGGCCAAATGATCTCCATCTCCTGTTGTTACAGGCCTGGGGGGATACTCCAGAATTAAAAGGGTAGGGATGACCTTCAGAAAAGTCCCCAAATACTCTAAAAAAATACTTTGAGATTAAAAATTACCACCCCAAAATAAACCTCACGGTTTCAAAAATACCCTTAAAAATAATACCAATTGAAATTTAAAATTTTCCATTGGTAGCTAGTAGGTTGGCGCTAATCCCCCTTGCATTGTGCTGAATGTGAGATGCAGTAAATAAAGAAGAGTGCATAGTACTGATAGGATGTTGGCCAAAGGACTTTTATCTTAGTGCATGTCTGATGAAACATGGGACTGCAAGCTGTCCAAAAGGTTCGCATTACTTTTTTCAACCCTAAAAATACCAGGCTTTGGTTAACACAGGATTTCTGTTAACAACCCCTAAAATACACCATATATACTGACAATTTTAACCCCTAAAAATATAACTGTTATACCTACTCTCTCAATATAGGGAGTACCCTCCCTCTCCCTTCCCCCCTGTATTGTTCTGTTTACACTCACGTAGCCATTGCATTCGAAAGACATCGCGTTATTGTGTTTCCTATGAAACCT
>JAOBAT010003406.1:0-10817 GCA_026413305.1 Hydrozoanthus tunicans
GAAAACTCCTGGAAAAACAGTTAATTTTACTGTACTTCTGGAAAACTCCTGGAATTTTAAATGTTCGTTCTAGTGCCATGGAAAACTCCTGGAAAAACAGTTAATTTTACTGTACTACTGGAACACTCCTGGAATTTTGAAATTTCGTTCTAGTGCCATGGAAAACTCCTGGAAAAACAGTTAATTTTACTGTACTACTGGAACACTCCTGGAATTTTGAAATTTTGTTCTAGTGCCATGGAAAACTCCTGGAAAAACAGTTAATTTTACTGTACCACTGGAACACCTGGAATTTTAAAATTTTGTTCTAGTGCCATGGAAAATTCCTGGAAAAAACAGTTAATTTTACTGTACCACTGGAACACTCCTGGAATTTTAAAATTTCCTTCTAGTGCACTGGAAAACTCCTGGAAAAACAGTTTTATTGTACCACTGGAACACTCCTGGAATTTTAAAATTTCCTTCTAGTGCACTGGAAAACTCCTGGATAAACAGTTAATTTTACTGTACTACTGGAACACTCCTGGAATTTTGAAATTTCATTCTAGTGCCATGGAAAACTTCTGGAAAAACAGTTAATTTTACTGTACCACTGGAACACTCCTGGAATTTTAAATTTTCCTTCTAGTGCCCTGGAGAACTCCTGGAAACACAGTTAGTTTTACTGTACTTCAGGAACACTCCTGGAATTTTAAAATTTCCTTCTAGTGCCATGGAAAACTCCTGGAAAAACAGTTAATTTTACTGTTTCACTGGAACACTCTTTGAATTTTAAAATTTCCTTATAGTGCACTGGAAAATTCCTGGAAAAACAGTTAATTTTACTGTACTTCTGGAACACTCCTGGAATTTTAAAATTTCCTTCTAGTGCCATGGAAAACTCCTGGAAAAACAGTTAATTTTACTGTACCACTGGAACACTTCTGGAATTTTAAAATTTCGTTCTAGTGCCGTGGAAAACTCCTGGAAAAACAGTTAATTTTACTGTACCACTGGAACACTCCTGGAATTTTAAAATTTCCTTCTAGTGCCATGGAAAACTCCTGGAAAAACAGTTAATTTTACTGTACCACTGGAACACTTCTGGAATTTTAAAATTTCCTTCTAGTGCCGTGGAAAACTCCTGGAAAAACAGTTAATTTTACTGTACTACCGGAACACTCCTGAAGTTTTAAAATTTTGTTCTAGTATCTTAAAAAACTCCTGGAAATACAATTAGACTACAATTCAAGAAGGTTTTTTCTTTGGATTTGGGTCAGTTTTTGTCATCTGGATCTTGGGCTTCAAATGCTGAAGAACCTGGCAGTAATTTTGGCGGCATTCTCTTTTTTTTTGCTGAGAAACAATTAGGGGTTGGGTCCAGAAAAAATATTTTGTTATCCTGGAAAACTCCCGGAATTTTGTTTTCGTCAATCAGTTTGAACCACAGGGTTCTTACAGATCACAGAAAACCTGGAAAGTCATGGATTTTAGAATTTCTTTTTCCAGGCTAGGAAAGTCAAGGAATTTTGATTAGGGTATTTGAAAGTCATGGAAAATTGGCAGAATTTAGATTGGTAACAATGTGTAGAAAAAAATAACTACTCCATATATATATTTGCGCAAAATTGCACACCTTTTTGCTGAATAATCAATGAATATACCGCAGAGATGCAGTGCAGTAAGACCGTGCAAGAGTCAAACCAGGCCACTTTGTGTGGTTGCAACCAAGTACATGGGGATGAGGTCCATCTTTGTGAAAAATACTGTTGATGGATTGAGAGAAAAAATAACAATGCTAGTAGGTCATGAAAAATTGCTAAAAGTCGTGGAAAAAGTCACATGGAATTTCAGAATGTCAAAAGAGGACAAACCCTGAACCATGAATACAGCTTCAATTCTATGTCCTGTCAGACCAAGGGTGGAAACTTTATATTGGCTGGATTGCATAATTTTTCACGATTTATTTTGATAAACCATTGTTGCAGAAATTAAAACAAGCCTGACTTTGCAGCTTGCCTTTACATAAGACAGTGTTTGCAGCTAAAACTTGGCTTCTTTCAATTTGTTGTTTTTGATCAATCCTTTCTATTTCTAGAAATATGAAGAGCAGGATCGAAGATATTAGGAATGGAAAACATGATGCCCAATTACCAATGTGGTGGGAAAAGATACAAATGTATGTTGTGATGAGATGCCATTTGACATTTTTTTGCAAAATTTTGATTTACAAATCAAACTAAATGCAAAAGTGCTTATTCACGTTTTTGCAAAATTGTGTCAAAGGGCAGTGCTTGTAAAGCTAATATAAGGTTTTGCTATAATTAGATTTTCTAAGTAAAATACCAGCATGTATTTCAAGATTTTTATGGCAAAGAAAATAACTTCTCATTGTCAGAAAAGCCATGAAGGGTTTTTTGTTTCTAGAGATGTGAAACTCTCTTATAGTGAAATGAGTTTACAAATGGAATGGAGAGAAGAATTCATTCCTATGTACACAAGTATTGGTAACAAGTGTTATCATACAAAAGCTGTCAAAGCATGATCTAAGCTTTTTTTTGTTTTAGAACGTGGGTAACTTATGAGTTTTGGATCTGACTAGGCAGTCAGTTGTTGCTAGAGGAATGCTAGTTCTTAGGAGGAAAAACTGTATTTACAGAGATAACAGTAGTTTTCTTATGATATTGTAGGAAAAGAAAGCAAAATGAAGAAGGCCAGTCCAAACTCCCAATGCCTGCGGCAGAAAGTGAAGCCCCTAGCCCTGGTACTCCGACGACACCAACTACACCAGTCACACCAACTGCTCATTCTGCTACAGGTACTTTGCAATTTTGTCTTGATGTTGTCTACTTATACACATAGAGGGCAAATTTACTTCAAACTGATTGGATAACAGCTGGGACATTTTTTCATAGTTCAGGGCAAAAAATTATTACTTAGTGCTTGTTGGTCGCTGGCATACTTCAGAACATTTTAAAAAGTCTCAAAAATACCTTGAACATTTCCAAAAACCTCAGAAAATTTTCCAAAGTTTTTAGAAAAGAAAATAATAAAAATGCCTTAGAAACTATTTTAAACCTCTTCTGAGGTCGCTGTCAACTTGTGGACACAATCAGTCATTGATAGAGTCATTCAGCACAGACTGGAACAGCGTGTTTTTACATGTTCAAGGTTTCAAACACTTGTACTTGATATTCAGAGTTCTGTCCTTTCAGACTTCAAAACAATCAAGAGACTGATTTAACACCTACACCTCTATCATCAGGCAGCACTTCGTTCTTTTCAAGAAATACTAGTGAAGCTACCAACATAAATTATGATTTGCAGCTAGGCATCTTAAATCTTAGTATACTCTATGCCTCATGTTATAATGTGTAAATATATTCATGGCAATCTGTATGACATATATAGTTTAACCTTATGATTTAATTTGCAGGGATTTTAAAGCCAGGAACACCCTCTGCTGCAGCAGCAAGTCATCAGAGAGGAAAACAGCAACGTGTTCCAAAGCCAACCCCCAGGTATTCTGGAGTTCTTGGCCCTGTTTCACAAAAACTAGAATAACTTAACCCTGGTTTTAAAAACCCTGTTCCCTCAAAACCCTGATTAACTTAACCCTGGTTAAAAACCTGGTTCCTCAAAATCCTGACTAAGACAAAATCAAACATTGATTTCTTTATAAGTAGTACTTTAATTTGCTAAGCTTACAGAATACCGATCGGGTTTTCCAGTAAAAAATACCCAGGTCAACCAAAAAATATCAGCCAAAAGTAAGCTTCAGAAGGTAGGAAGCAACAAGGATTAAAAATTTAACCCTAGCACTAATCAGGTTTTGATAAAACGGGCCTAGATAACAATACAGAGTGGAATAATGGTACTGGGTGGGAAATATCTAGTTATAGTACATGGCAAAATGATAGACAGTATAAAGTGGAAAATCTTAAAAACTCAATAATAATATAACTATTGTATAGTGGTAGTCAGTTTGAAAAAACCAAATAAAAATTTGTCAGCTACTACTTAAAAAAGGTGTCTGGCATTGTGCAAGAGTCAGGCATATACTCACTCTGATAAGACTGTATTCAGTTGAAAATTAAATACATTAACTTACTTTGTTAGGAATTACTGCTAGAATAAAGTGGCAGACTGACACAACAGGAGTGGAAAATGCTGAAAATTAATAATCAAGCTGTATAGAGTGTTTTTTTTTCTCAGTAATAATAACTGTACATGTGTATGATTAGAAACACAGAGGATTTATCAAAATAATGACCATTAATAATTTAATAATATTTAATGGTTTTTTGCTTAGAATATAACAAGACTTAGTATTTTTTTGTTAAAACAATAATATGAATTAAAATTATTTTCTGAGTTATATCTATACAAAGTGTAATAAAATTAAGTCATAAAGTTATTTGATTTCAGATTTCAGAAATACCAACAACAGCTTCAGCAACATCGACAAAGCCACACTACCCAGCACCACCCCCAGGGGGGTCAAGGTCCTGACGGCATGATAATGGAGGGAGATCCTCTCAAACAAGAACAGATGGACTACTTTCCTGGAGATAGTGGGAACCTGGCACCGGTATTAACAAATTGTTATTATTATTATTAATTTAAACAATCACATAATCATTGTAATTATTATTTTTTCTTTATTATATATTTTTTTGTTTTTGCTGTTATTGTTGTTGTTGTTGTTATTAATGTAATCTAGTTATAATTAGTTCTCTTAGCCACATGTTAAAGTAATGGAACCTTCTGTTGTATCTGTTTTATTTTTTGTTGTTGTTAATGTTATTATGATTTTTGGTTTGTGTTTTAAGGAGATTTGGTTATTATGTCATTCCAGGACATCTCTAGATCAAAACACAGCAAGATGGACATGAATGAATCAGAGATTTTTTAGATTCCAGTGCCTTATATAGTTCTCAGTTCTTTTGTCCCCTTGTGCTTAGAAGATCTCATTTGTGCAATATTTTAAGTCGGGAATGACGTCACAACCCAGTCCCCCAAAAACTCTGTCGTTAACCAAGATGTCTGAAAATTTTGCTAGTTTGAGCCACTGAAGAAAAAAACAATTTGACCAAATTTTGAAATTTTTTTGTAGAAGTGCTACCTTTAAATTGTATGTGAAATGACTTGATCCCAAAAGAGTTTTAGCGTTATAAATAATGCACTTTAAAGCAATATATCCATGTTTGGGATGTGTTCAAATAAACACTCTGTCTTATTTGACTACACATTTAAAATGTGCTGCGAAAGGCATAAAAGGAAAGCCAACTACTGTATGTAATTTTTTTTATATAACAATTCAGTTTTGGTTAGATGTCTTGTGAGACTGAAAGGATCAATATGTTTGAGACTTGCTTTTAATGACAGGGAGGAGAACAAGTTGATGTTGATGTAGGAAGTTTGCCGCAAATTGGGAGTGAAGGAGCTGCTCTCTCAAACCAGCCCTCCTCGCAGAACCCAGATGGTGGTTCTGGGCAGAGTGTTATGAAACAGCCACCATCAAGACGCACATCTTCTGTGGGAAGTATTCAGCCTCCTTCAGATGCCCCTGTCCTATCAGCATTGCTTTCGGCACCTCCTAAAGACTCAAAACAAAAATCTGATCAAGATGTTTTCCAAAAGGTAAGTAAAATTGCTCATCAATTTACCTCGTTATTGTCTAATTAGACTAAATAATAAGAAGAATAATTCATGTTAGCAAGGCTCAACATACTGTAACAGCGCCAGCAGCTTGTTGTAAAGTTAACCTTTTCAGCCCGAAACTGGCCAAATGGCATAATTCTAAATTCTCTCAACTAGAACCCCCACTATTCATATAGCCAAAATGGGAGAATTTTGCTTTTCATCTTCTGTGATAACTATTTTTAATCAATCCCAGTTTTTCAAAAATAAAAGTGATCTATTTCACATGATTTATGTAAAGAGAAGTTGATGTTGATAACTGGCTAGTGCTGAAATGATTGTATGAGTTATGTAAGGGGAATGTAGATGTTGATAAACTGGCTGGGGCTGAAAGGGTTGAGTTATGTAAAGAAAAGGTAGATGCTGATAAACTTGCGTGGGCTGAAAGGGTTGCTAGTTAGATGTTAGTAGGATTGAGTTGTATAAGGAGACATTAGATGTTGATAAACTGGCTGTTGCTGAAATGATTGAGTTTTGTAAGGAAAAGTTAGATGTTGATAAACTGGCTGTTGCTGAAAGGATTGAGTTTTGTAAGGAGAAGTTTGATGTTGATAAACTGGCTGGTGTTGAAAGGATTTAGTTATGTAAGGAAAAGGTAGATGTTGATAAATTGACTGGGGCTGAAAGGGTTGAGAGTTAGATGTTGATAAACTAGCTGTTGCTGAAAAGATTGAGTTATGTAAGGGGAATGTAGATGTTGATAAACTTGCTGGGGATGAAAGGGTTGAGAGTTAGATGTTGATTAACTGGCTGTTGCTGAAAGGATTGAGTTATGTAAGGAAAAGGTAGATGTTGATAAACTGGCTGTTGCTGAAAGGATTGAGTTTTGTAAGGAGAAGTTAGATGTTGATAAACTGGCTGGGGATGAAAGGGTTGAGAGTTATATGTTGATTAACTGGCTGTTGCTGAAAGGATTGAGTTATGTAAGGAAAAGTTAGATGTTGATAAACTGGCTGTTGCTGAAAGGATTGAGTTTTGTAAGGAGAAGTTTGATGTTGATAAACTGGCTGGTGTTGAAAGGATTTAGTTATGTAAGGAAAAGGTAGATGTTGATAAATTGACTGGGGCTGAAAGGGTTGAGAGTTAGATGTTGATAAACTAGCTGTTGCTGAAAAGATTGAGTTATGTAAGGGGAATGTAGATGTTGATAAACTTGCTGGGGATGAAAGGGTTGAGAGTTAGATGTTGATTAACTGGCTGTTGCTGAAAGGATTGAGTTATGTAAAGAAAAGGTAGATGCTGATAAACTTGCGTGGGCTGAAAGGGTTGAGTTATGTTAATAGGATTGAGTTGTAAAAGGAGATATTAGGTGTTGATAAACTGGCTGTTGCTGAAAGGATTGAGTTATGTAAGGAGAAGTTAGATGTTGATAAACTGGCTGGGGCTGAAGGGTACGTTGACTTATGTAAGGAGAAGTTTGATGTTGATAAACTGGCTTGGGCTGAAAGGGTTGAGTTATGTAAGGAAAAGGTAGATATTGATTGCTGTAGTTTGATTTAACAGGATGAAAGTCCTTCATCAGCTGCACCCCCTCTAGTACAAAGTTCACCTCTCGGGAGTTCCCAAGTGCCCACCACAGGCACGACACAGTGGACTAACCAAGGTGGTCAACCAACATCTTTACTACCAAACTCACAAATAAAAGATGGGAAGCCTTTTTTAGGTTCGTGCTAAAAGATATTAAAGTGTACCTTGTGTGTGATATCTCACTCCAATGATGAAGTTTTCTCAGTTTGAGCCAATTATTACCCATACCTGACGTCATAGCTTTACTCTTTCTCTGCTTAACCCCTATTTCTGAGCTGAAGGTACAATGCGGCAAGTAACATGTTTTAAACTTGAATTTCTCAGAAAGTTGTTTTCACACTCAGTTGAAGATTTTGTTTGGCAAAAGTTGATTTTAGGATTCAGTTCCCCTTTAAGTGGTGAAATCAATGTTACATGGCCACCAAGTAAATGGTTTAGAAATTTGAAAGAACAAGAGAAAATAAGATTTGTATGTTTAAGTGGGTGTAGATGTGCAATGTTCTTTTGATCATTTTTTGGAAGACTTCTGTTTTAAGAGAATATTCTATTCAGCTGCTAATGTGTTACTTTCATCTCTTCTTCACAGGGGTAACGTCCTCCAGTATGGAGGGCAAAAAACTAGATTCCATAAGAGAACGACTCAATAGTGGATCATCCGCAGCGTCAGGGGGGGCACCTGCATCAGTAGCTGCACCAATGCTTTCAAAACTGCTGACCAAAAGCACAGCAGCTTCAATTAAATCCAGCAACCCCCCACCATGCACTACAGTTGCTAAGGTACATGAATTGCTTATAATAATCATGTATCTTACATGGTATTGATGATAATACCGTATTTTCTCATGTATAAGCCGACCCCCGTTTTTCAATCCAAAACAATATTTTTGAAAGCTTGTGTAAAAGTCACAATCAATCCCCATGATTGATGACACAAAACAAAACAAAATAGAAGGAATCAAGGACAAGAAACAATAATAAAGAGATCTGTAAAGGCAATCAATTTGGGCAAGTAAACTTGCCTATTCAAGAAAATAAAATGTTAAATTGTTTATTTGATTTAAGCAAACTTCAGTATAAAGACTGAATCGACGCTTCATATTTGCGTTTAATTCCGAAAAACGTTTTTGATCACAGTCCGCCGTGCCACAAAGCAGAAGCCATTCAACTGCCAAGCAGCTTGATTTACGGAAATTTGTTTGTTCTTTAAAAATGTTTGTCTCATTAATAAACAAGGTTATTTGTCTGTAAGTCGAGTTTATTTCCAAAAGTGCAGTCTAGTAGAGCTGTTCTTAATTGGAATGACTGACTTGTTTTCAAGTTCAAATTTGTAAGGATAATATGTTTGTGGTTACACGCTTGATTAGACAGGTCTCGTCAGTTTTGCGCTGCGGCAAATTATTATTTTCTTTCCTGCTTCAGTTTTTTTCGGATGTTCAAACTTATATTTTGAATGATGTACGTTGCTCACGAAAAATTCACACACAGCAAGCACTTCTTGTTCGCGGACTGGCTAATAGATTTTTGTCATGATTTTATTGATCCGTTATTTTCACTCGTGTATTAGTCAAATGCAATTTTTAGGCTACAAATTTGGTCTTAAAGGGTTGACTTATGCACGAGAAAAATACGGTGATTATTTTAAATGTGAAAAATTGTTGTTGCAATGGTGCAAAAAATATTGTAATTGTTGTTGTATAGTTTGCAATAATGGCGTCTTGATTTAATTTTCTTAACTATAATGTTATTTTTCAACTACTTCTACTGCTATTTTTACTGTACTGTTACTGTTGTTATTACTGCTACAACTAATGAAAGTTTTTGTTTGTGTTGTAAAGTCTTCAGTCACCACTCAGCCCACATTGGCAGCAACACCCAAAGAGTCAAACACACTAGAAGGGGGAGGTGCTGGGGCCATTGCTGTTGGTAAGGATGAATGAACATCTGTGGATAATTAGTTTAGAGTAAACTACTGGCTGAGCAATTATTAGGTAAGGTCTCACTTCACTGAAAAAATTAATTTTTAGCAGTTTATTGAGTTATATATAAAACAAAAGTTTTACTGTAAAAACAGTCCTTGGTGATTCAGAGACGAAAAGCTTGCAAACCCCTATTGCTGCATTAGGCTAAAATGTTTTTTTAGACCAATCTTAAATAACTTATCTTTATTTTTTCTTTGTATGCCTTTAGGAACTCAGTGTCAGCAAAATTTGAGTCTAAAACGAATGAAAACAAATTAAACATAATCTCTTTTGATTTGAACTTTTTAACATGAATTTTTATACAAATTTTTTAAATCCTTATTTGTTTGGTCAACCTTGTTGCTAATCAAAAGCGTGATGGGTTCACTGTGACATAGATTAAGGAATTTGTATCATGTCACATCAAAACAATATACTTAGAGGAGAAAAAAATTAAAGAAAATCAAGCTGTGACACATCTTTCTACCATTTTTTACACTTTACTGTGTTTCTTGTTGATTTACGTCATTTTGACGTCACATCCTTGATCTATGTCACATTGACCCTGCTTATTTGGTGTACCAAAACGGTGGCAATATCACTGCTTTTAAAGACTAGTAAAGCATTTGTGTTTTGTTCAAATCAATTTTTTTTCCAGAAATGTTCATCTTTTAGATAAGGAATTAAAAAGAGATGTTATGTGCAATTTAAATCAGTTAAGCCCTAAAATAATGAGTGTGTTTTAGTTGTAACAATTCCATTTTTTTCCTTTTAGGTGGATCAGAAGTAGCTGAGGTTCAAGCTGTTACAAACGTCTCTGTTACCCATCCTAAGGTTTGTTTTGTCAGCATCTTACTACACCCGAAGATGCCTATAACATAAAGAATTTTGTTAGGTAGGGCTCGGAATAACGGCCGGGCAGGCGCCGGACAAATTGTCCAGTCAAACACAATTTTGCTTGGACATACAGTCACGTTTTTGGCCGGACAAATTTAACCCATCTCAATGATTTGCAATAGAAGACTACATTTTAGTTTTGCAAGTTTCATGATCTGTAAACCTTCAGCACCGATTAGCGGTCACAACTGACAAGAAAATGAAAAAAATGCCTGAAAAACACCTTACTACATTAGGCTTTTGTTACTTATATTAACAGAAGCGCTATTTGGTCATCTTTCACCATATTATGTTGATAAGAAATGTTTAAGCAGGTTGTACGAAATAGCTGATTACTCACCCCATGTTCAAACATGATGAGTTTATTTTGGCATAGCAGTGCAACATTCATCGATGCAGTAAGAACGGCACAGTTAGTTGAAGAGTTCTACTCACAGTTCGGAACTTGCTCACCACCTTGAACAAAACAAATTGCACCATTTCCGCTTTAGAGTTATTTACACATTGCCAAGGTATTTTAAGCGTAAAATCCCCCAAAGGTTTTATGTTCAACAAAAACATCAACGCTCAACAAACAAATCATGCATGACAATTGTAACATTTCCTACTTATTCCCTGCAGGAATAACTTGAGCTCTCTTTAAATATGCTTCATGCGGTCAGTGCCTGTTGGTGACTTTTAATAATAATAATAATAATAATAATAATAATAATAATAATAATAATAATAATAATAATAATAATAATAATAATA
>JAOBAT010003417.1:0-10817 GCA_026413305.1 Hydrozoanthus tunicans
CCCCCCCCCCCCCCCCCCCCCCCCCCCCCCTGTAGTCATAAAGTGTTTTTAAGCAAATTGCTTTGAAATACGCAATTGAAAAGGCACATGATGACTCTGTGAATAACGCCATTAGTATTGGGAGAACTGTGGAGGTGTTATGGAACGAAAAAAACTTGGAAGGGACAAGCTTGAAGCCGGGATGGTATCGAGGAGAGGTGCAGAACTTATCGAGGAGGTTGTTTTAGAGTTAGGCCAATGAATCTTGGAAATTCCGGGGGAAGGGGGGCCCCACCAGATGTCCAAAAATGGAAATTCCGGGGGGGAATGGGGTCCAAAAATATTCCTTCCGTGGCGGGGGTGTGGGTATTTTCTGGAACTACACATTGTACTCAGGATATTGAAGTTACAACAACAATAACAATCGTCTTCGTTTCCCTATTGATTACATCACGGATCTGAATTTCAAAAATATACATTTCCATTACACTAGCTGTCAAGTAGTTGGTTTATACCGATCTAAATTTACGGTTATTTGTGCTACCGTTATATAGAAGCAGATAGTACTTTTAGGAACTAGAACAGGGAAATAAACTTTAGCTTACCCTTAAACTGAAATCACTACATTTTTCTAGGTGACAAGGCCATGTGAAGCAGCTACAGATGCGAGTTATAATTGAAAGACAGAAATGTTCAAAATAACATTCTATCAGCAAAAACTGATAAAGAGTGAAATCGATGCAGTTTAGTCTATTATTGCCGGATTAGCAAAGAGCGGCACAAAAAGTCGACTTAGTTTTCGTTTCCATTTATGGTTGGTTCAACGAGTCGGAGCCGATCAACCTTTTCGTAAGAATGTTTTTAACAGCCAATCGGCTTCTTTGATATATCTAAAGGCAAAAGGACGTGGACTGTTGAAGGCTGATCAGGTACAAATCAGAAACTCCTGGTGGAGGGGTGGAGAGGACGAGTTAAGAGAAATGTTGAAGCTGAATTAGCTTTTCAGTTAAAATAAAATAATTTAGGAAAAGTATTATGATTTCTGTTATCACTGAAAACTTTTGTAACTTAGTTAAAAGGTGATGGTGAATGAAAAATTGAACGTACAAAAAATTATTTTCTTGTTAGTTTTGAAAATCTTTGCCTTTACAACTGGAACCGGCTAGTTTGTAAATTAAACCCAGACTCGATTTTTCCCAACTCTTTTGTAGTTTCTGTTCATTTCACTAGTACCTTCAAAACTTTTGTTAAGTTATATATTACTGTTGAATAATGTGATTGTGTCAAAGGATTAAAAACTCAGTTTTGTCGAGCTTTTGGGATGAAATTTGTAGAAAACAACGCGCGTCCAGATTTTAAACTAGAGCCGTAAATATTGTGAAAATTACTAACTGATGAAACTCCCGCCTATTGTTGGTATAGTTTTAGCATCTTCACTATTTAACGAAGGAGATCTCATCCACTTAACCCATTTGCTCAGTTTTTTTATAGGGTACCATAAGTGCAGTCAGGTAATTTCCTGGAGTTGGAATTTTGACTCCGTCATCTTTGAGAACAAGTCACACTAGGAAACACAGCTAATGGCGTCAATGTCGATACTTTTGTTTGCGTAAAAATTGTAAATTACAAAGCTATTGCCGCAAAATAAGAGAGGCAGTTACACATGGCAAACTGACAGCACAAACTAGTTAAACAATATAAGAGGGACAAGAGAAGTTTCGGACGAAAAAACTCAAAGTAAGTCGCTTGCTGTTTTTAAAACAAAGAACTCGAGGAGGCGTCAAATGTGACACTAATTAAGCACAAATGATGTGTGTTTTGTCGAAACCCACAAATTAAACATCGATTTTGTAATATATCACGAAAAAGGAGATAACAACTTGTTTTAGCAGTATTTCCATATTCCTAAAAGTAAAATAATTCTTGGTGTTCCTGTTGGCAAATAGAAAAATAATAAATGGTTCTTAACGAAATTTAAAATTTTTGTTGACGAGGAACATATGTCTTTTGATCATGCTAATGATTTCGGCTGTCTTTAGCCGAGAGTCAAAATTCTAAAGACTTGCTCTAAACTGTCGTAACCTCGAAAAGTGAAATTAAAAGGCTGCAATGCCATCTCTCCCTTTTGAAAAGCGACAGCTGGTTTATAGTTTAAGTGAACAGTCAGTTTTCAACGTCTAACTACTCTTTGGCAATGCATAACATACACAGAATAAGACATTTGATAATGAGAAAATGAGAATAGATTTTACAAAACGAGCTAACTAAAGATGAAAGTAAAATTCTCTAATTTTGTTCCAGGAAAAAAATTGGGTCTAGTTGGGAATACTTAACAATATAATTGGGAATAAAAAGATCAATAATATTTCAAGATTTATTGAGCTCAGTGATAAACTCTTATATTTGTTTTTTTTTTTATTTTTAATATATGTACAGTAGAAACTAAGCTTTTTCATGCATCTGTTTCAGTGAAGTTTTGGAAAATCTTCTTAATTTCATAAATAGAGATGAAACTTCCATATGTCATGCGTTTACAAGAAATAATGTTCACTCTGCTAAACAGCAAATGCATACGTACAGATACCCGGATGAAGTGTTTACAGCTATCTTAAGGTAAAACAGTTGTGACTTGTGAAGAACAGTTTCTGTTTATAATATTCTAAAATAACTAGATAAGGAACATTAAACTTTAGGAGGTTTGATAAAAGGTTGAGCCCTCTAACTCATGTGTTGTACTGCTACACTGTACTGAGAATGAATCATTTCGGAAATATAACCGGCGATGTTATATGCATCAAACACAGATGCCCTGTGTTATTAACGAAACCGTAAAACATCGATTTTATGATTATTTTAAGAAAAAAAAAGGACCGAGAAATATTTTCCAAATATTTAGTTTTAACAGTAATTTCATATTTTTCATGAGAAGAAAACGCAAATGCCAAATCTTGGAGTTCTTGTTGGCCCTTAGAAAAAAAGTTAAGAAACAGTTTATTAATTAAAATTTCAATTAACAATTTGATCCTTTTGGTCTCACTAAAATATTAATGAATACTAGCTGCCTTCAGACGAGTTAAAAAATTCAGCCGCATCATTTACTCCGCGCCATCATCCACGGAATATCTAAGGTTACAAAGTTATCTCTCCACTCAGTGATGCAACAGCTGGTTTGGTTTATAATTTGAGTGAACAGCCAGTTATCTACCTCTAGCTCCTCTTGTATCACACATACAAAGTAGCACATCATGAAGACTGCACAAAGCACCAACCGAGCTACCGGAAGACGAATCAAAAGTTATAGATGTTCCAGGAAAGGCAATCGGAACCCAATGCGAAAAACTTACAAAAAACAACAGGAAGTAACAGGAATAAATAAGTAGTGAAAATATATGGAGCTCATAAACTCTTTTCTTTATCTTTATACGTATTTCAGAAATAAGTGTTTTTTGTTTCAGTGTGAAAGTTTGGAAAGCCTGACTAATTACATAAACAGCGATAAAATTTTCACATTTCATTTAAAAAATTGATATTTAGTCGGTTAAAAAGCATTTGCACGAACAAAAAAGTTTAGAGTGTTTACAGCCATCTGTGCAAAACAGTCGCGACTTGCAGATAAAACTTTCTAAAAAAAAGTGTGCCGGTTCTGAACTACATTATGAATCTGAAGCTTGTGGCTGCTCACTGGCTGTGTTGTGCACCATTTCTACGGTTTTTTCCGATGGAAAATGTCCAGCTTTGGTAGAATATATGTATTCGTTTGGTAAGTATTGTTATTTCTTGGAGAATTTCATATTGGTTTGGTAAATTCTTTTTCTTTCATTTATCAACTTAAATAATGTTTAAGACAAAGATCACAATTTAACTCCTATAGAAATTATTTTTTTCCATTTATAAGCAGAACTAAACTTCAGGCGGAGAATTGATAAAAAGTTGAGCTCTCTAAATCTTCTGATCTACCGTTGTAGGGTAATGAAAGAAAATTTAATTTGCGCAAGATAAGGTAAACCAAATTTTAAAGTTTTGAAAACAATTGAACGGCTTTTCTCAAAGTTTTTAGATATATCTATCACAATTGCAGGCCATTCACTTTCATACTCTTTTCTTTGTTTTTCCCCCTCTTTTTTCTTTAATGTATGTTTTTGGAAATGAGGCTTTCCTTATGCATCTGTTTGAAATTTTGAAACGTCTGGCTGATTTAATATACACAGCTGCTAAACTAAAATTTCCAAATGCACGTCGTTTATACAAAATATAGTATTTCATTCGCCTAATAAATCGCACGTATAGAAAAAGATAAAGTGTTTACATCCCTCTGAGAAAAACCGTCAAGCCTAGTGAAAAGCAATTTCAAAAAAAAGTGTATGTTCTAAACTACATTATTGATCTGAAACTTATGGCTTTCTCTCTGTATATGTTGTGCTGTTTCTATGGTTTCGTCCAATGAATTGTTAGAATATATGCATGTATTCATTTTATAAGTTCAGTTATCTTTTCGAGTGTTCAGTTATTGCTTGGTACATTTTTCTGTCTTTTACTTACTAACTTATATAAAGTTAATGAGAAAGATCAAAATTTATATCCCATTTTTTTTCTTTGTTGACCGTTTTTCAACCAGCAGTCGGCACTGAGCATTTGACAACAGACCGATCAAAGCAGCCACTGATATCAAGT
The DNA here is from genome assembly GCA_026413305.1 of Hydrozoanthus tunicans. Taxonomy (NCBI): domain Eukaryota; kingdom Metazoa; phylum Cnidaria; class Anthozoa; order Zoantharia; family Hydrozoanthidae; genus Hydrozoanthus; species Hydrozoanthus tunicans. The sequence continues at coordinate 4,651 of JAOBAT010003417.1, forward strand.
TTTTTTACTCAATTCGAATTCTCATACTGAGTCAAGCATGTAAAACTTGACAATTAACACCTCTGCCAAATTCTGGTAAGGTTTCATGCAGTATCTTCACCATCTAACAGGAGATATTTCCCATTTCCTTGTTTCCCCTTTCTTCGCTCGGTTTATAAATACAGTTTTTTTCCTTTAGCTAGATCTTTGACTCTGCAACCTTTAAAAGCAAGTTACAGGCATATATGACGTCAATGAAATAAATACTTTGTTTGCGTTAAAATCGTCAATTCTTTAATAGTTACAGCAGCAAAAATGAATAACACAATAAATGTCGGCCAAAAGACCGACTTCCGAAAAAACAAACTCAAAGCTTGTTGCTTGCTGTTTCACAATAACTACTCGGGAGGGCGTCGAATGTGAAAAGTTATTGACAACTTGAAAACCTTAACTGCTGAATTGACTGTGAAAATCAATACATTTATGTTATAAATACAACAAAGCATATATGGCGTGTGTGTTTTAACAAATTGTTCTTTTACAAGAAGCAAAAATTCTTTGAGTTCCTGTTGGCAATTAGAACAAGAGGGAAGCAGTTTATATGGAAATGAAATATTAGTGATGTAATCAGCTGTCTTTATAGCGGGGTTAAGTAGTTTAGGCACATCGCTTAATCGGCGCCGCCTTATCGCGGAATATGTAAGGCTATAATGTCATCTCTCAACTCAGCGATGCACTAGCTGGTTTATAGTTTCAGTAAACAGTCATTTATGAACATCTACCTCCTCATTACATAACATTTACAGAATAGGACATTTGGTAAAGACAAAATAAGAATTGATCCTAGAAAGCGAGCTACTAAAGATGAAAAAGAAAATTCTCTCAAAGTTTTTCAATGAAAACTAAGGACTCAAGTTGGGAGAACTTACCATGCAACTCCTCTGGGATTATAAAGAATTACTAAGACTTGCAAAACATATGGAACTTATATACTCTTCCTCTAGTATATTATTGCATTTTGTCAGTATGTTGATGGAAAACAGACTTTTTTGATCCATTTGGTTGATATTTTGTAAAGTCTTGCTGATTTCATGTATGGAATTAAATTTCCATTTGTCAATCAAGAGAATAATAATCTTTCGGCTTAAATGCAGCTGCTTGTACATAAAATTTAAAAGTGTTTACAGACATCTAAGTACAACAGTCGCGACTTGTGAACAACAGTGTATGTTCTAACTGTATTATGGATCTGAAGCTTTTGGCTTGCTCTCTGGCTGTGTTGTGCACCATTTCTACGGTTTTGTCCGATAGCAAATGTCCAGCTTTGGTAGAATATATGTATTCGTTCGGTAAGTACTGTTATCTCTTGGACTATTTCATATTGGTTTGGTAAATTTTTTTATCTTTCATTTATCGATTAAAATAATGTTTACGACAAAAATCACAATTTTACTCCTATAAAACTTCTTTTCTACCATCTAAGCAGAAGCCCTCTAAATCATCTGTTCTACCTTTGTAGCGTAATGAGTTTATCATTTAGAAAGATATTTGGCGCATGATTAGGTAAAACAAATTTTAAAGTTTTGAAAATGATTGAACGATTTTCTTTTCTTTGTTTTATTTGTTTTCTCTCTTTTTTCATCAAAATATGTTTTTATTAATGAAGCTTTCTTCATATTATTTTTGAAATTTCGGAACGTCTGGCTAATTTCATATATACAGAACTAAAATATCTAAAGGCATGTCATTTGTACAAAATATAATATTTCATTCGACGAAATGGCAATTGTATGTTCAGAAAAATATGAAGTGTTTACAGCCATCTGAGTAAAACAGTCGTGACTTGTGAAAATACGTTTCTGAAAAAAAAGTGTAAGTAGTTTTCGTACATTATGGATCTGAAGCTCTCTGGTTGTTTTTTGAACCATTTCTACGATTTTGTCTGAAGAAAAGTGTCAAACTTTGGTAGAATATATCTATTCGTTTGGCAAGTTCTGTGGTCTTTTGGAGTATCCAGTTGTTACTTTGTACATTTTTTTGTCATTCACTTACCAACTTAAATAAAGTTAATGAAAAAGATCATAATTTATCTCCCACTTTATTTTTCTGTTTTGACCGTTTTTCAACCAGCGTTCGGCGTGAGCAATTGACAACGGAAAGATCAAAGAAGCCACTAAGAGCCTGTTTTTACTCTGTCCTCACACTGACTCAACCATGTAAAATTAAATATAATTTAAATTCAAATAAGTTTCTGAAAAAAAGTGTTTGCTTTTCCTATATTATGGATCTGAAGCTCTCTGGCTGTGTTTTGAACCATTTCTACGGTTTTGTCTGAAGAAAAGTGTCAAACTTTGGTAAAATATATCTCTCGTTTGGCAAGTTCTGTGATCTTTTGGAGTATCAAGTTGTTACTTTGTACATTTTTCTGTCTTTCACTTACCAGCTTAAATAAAGTTAATGAAAAAGATCATAATTTATCTCCCACTTTTTTTTTTCTGTTTTGACCGTTTTTCAACCAGCGTTCGGCGTGAGCAATTGACAACGGAAAGATCAAAGAAGCCACTAAAAGCCTGTTTTTACTCTGTCCTCACACTGACTCAACCATGTAAAATTAAATATAATTTAAATTCAAATAAGTTTCTGAAAAAAAAGTGTTTGCTTTTCCTATATTATGGATCTGAAACTCTCTGGCTGTGTTTTGCACCATTTGTACGGTTTTTTCCGAAGGAAAGTGTCGAACTTTGGTAGAATACATCTATTCTTTTGGCAAGTTCTGTGATCTTTTGGAGTATCAAGTTGTTACTTCGCACATTTTTGTGTCTTTCACTTACCAACTTAAATAAAGTTAATGAGAAAGATGATAATTTATCTCCCAATTTTTTTTTCTATATTGACCGTTTTTCAACCAGCGTTCGGCGTGAGTAATTGACAATGGAAAGATCAAAGAAGCCACTCATATCAAGTTTCAAAAGCCTCTTTTACTCAATCATTGTAGTGACTCAAGCGTGTAAAACTTTACTATTGGAATTTCCGTAAGGTTTCATGCAGCATGTTTACCATTTAACAAGGAGATGTTTCCCATTTTCTTGTTTTTTTCGTTCAGTTGATGAATACAGTGTTTTCCCTGAAAAGAATTTCTGAAAGTAAGCTACAAACATACAACTTATGACGTCCATGACATAACTGTTTTGTTTCTGTTAAAATGGTAAATTCTTTAACTATTGAAGCAAAAATGAGTAAAATAATAAATGTCGGCCAAATTACTGGTTTCCCTTTTTTCAAAATAACTACTCGCGAGGGCGTCGAATGTGACCCAGTTATTGACAACTTGAAAATCTTAACTGCCGAATTGACGAATTGAATAAACACAGATGACGTTTGTATTTTACAAAATTCACTCTTTTATAAGAAACAAAAATTCTTTGAGTTCCTGTTGGCAGTTAGAAAAAGTCGGGAAGCAGTTTATTTCGACATGAAATATTGATGATATGATCAGCTGTCTTTAGCGGACTTAAGAAATTTAGACACATCGCTTAATCGGCGCCGCTTTACCACGAAATATGTAAGGCTACAATGTCATCTCTCAACTCAGCAATGCACTAGCTGGTTTATGGTTTGAGTAAACAGTCATTTATTGACATTTAACTCCTCATTACATAACATTTACAGAATAGGACATTTGGTAATGTGAAAATGAGAATTGATCCTAGAAAGCGAGCTTCTAAGATGAAAAAGAAAATTCTCTCGAAGTTGATCAATGAAAACTAAGGACTCAAGTTGGGAGATCTTATCAATACCTCTGGAAGTACAAAGAATAACTAAGGTTTGCAAGTTATATGGAATTATATACTCCTTATCTAGTATATTATGGCATTTTGTCAGTATGTTAAGAGAAATCATAATTTTTCGATCCATTTGGTTGATATTTTGGAAATTAAGTCTTGCTAATTTCATAAATGGAATTAATTATAAATTTCCATTTGTTAGTTGAGAAAATAATATTCCTTCGGCTTAAACGCAGCTGCTTGTAAGGAAAATTCAAAAGTGTTTACAGACATCTGAGTACAACAGTCGCGACTTGTGAACAACAGTGTATGTTCTAACTGTATTATGGATTTGAAGCTTTTGGCTTGCTCTCTGGCTGTGTTGTGCACCATTTCTACGGTTTTGTCCGATGGAAAATGTCCAGTTTTGGTAGAATATATCTATTCGTTTGGTAAGTACTGTTATTTCTTGGAGAATTTCATATTGGTTTGGTAAATTTTTTATCTTTCATTTATCGACTTGAATAATATTTACGGCAAAGATCACAATTTTACTTCTATAAAAATTATTTCATTCCATCTAAGCAGGAATTACACTTCACAGGGAGATTCAATAAAAAGTTAAGCCGTCTGATTCATCTGTCCATCTTTGTAGGGTAATGGATTAATAAATTTTGAAAGATAATTGGCGCATGATAAGGTGAACTTTGAAAACAGTTGAACTTTTTTGTCAACGTTTTTAGTTATATCTGTAACAATTGCAAGCCTACTATTCACTTTCATACTCTTTTCTTTGTTTTTTTTTAATCTTTTGTCATCAATTAATGATTTATCCAATGAAGCTTTTTTCATGCATCTGTTGAAAATTTTGAAACGTCTGGCTAATTTAATATACACGCACAGCTAAACTTAAATTTCCAAATGCATGTTATTTAAGCAAAATATAATATTTTATTCGTCTATAAAGCAATTGCACGTACAGAAAATAAGAAAGCGCTTACAGCCATCTGAGTAAAACAGAAGCGAATGGTGGAAAGCAGTTTCTAATACGAAAGTGTATTAGTTCTTACTGTAATATGGATCTGAATCTTTTGGCTTGCTCTGTGGCTGTGTTTTGCACCATTTCTACGGTTTTGTGCGATGGAAAATGTCCAACTTTGGTAGAATATATTTATTCGTTTGATAAATTCTGTTATTTTTTTGAGGTTCATTTATTTCTTGGTCCATTTTTCTTGCTTTCACTTACCAGCTTATTTAAAGTTTATGAGAAAGATCATAATATTTATCTTCCAATTCTTTTACTAATCATTGATCGTTTTTCAACGAGCGCTCGGCGTGAGCATTTGACAACGGACAGATCAAAGAAGCCACTCATATCAAGTTTCAAAAGGCTTTTTTACTCAACCCTCACACTGACTCAAGCATGTAAAACTTTACTATTGGAACTCACGCCAATTTCCGGGAAGGTTTCCTGCAGCATCTTCTCCATTTAACAGGAAGATGTTTTCCATTTTCTTGTTTTTTTTTATATTTGGTTTGTAAATGCAATATTTTCCCTGAGCTGGATTTTTGGAAGTAATTTTACAAGCATACAACCTTTGCCGTCAATGACATGAATATTTTGTTTCCATGAAAATGGCAAATTCTTTAACTATTGAAGCAAAAATGAGTAAAGCAATAAATGTCGCCCAAAATACTGGTTTCGGATAGAAAGAAAAAAACTCATAGCATAAGGCTTCCTGTTTCGCAATAACTACTCGCGAAGGCGTCGATTATGACCCGGGTTTTGATCAACTTGAATAAAAAGTCAAGCCCTCAAAATCATCTTTTCTACCGTTGTTGGTTAATGAGTTAATAATTTAGAAAGGTAATTGGCGCATGATAACGTAAACAAAATTTTAAAGTTTCGAAAATAATTGAACTTTTTCTCTCAAAGTTTTTAGAAATGTCTATCACAATTGCAAGCCCACTATTCACTTTGAAACTCTTTCCTTTTTTTTTCTCTTTTTTCGTCAAGTGATGAAAAGTAATATTCTCCCAATTTTGCAAGGTTTTTCAAATACGATTGGCATTAAAATTAATAACTAAGTTTTGAAAAGAAATCGAGCTTCAATACTCCTTTCTTTGTTATTTCCCCCCGTTTTTAAAAATGTATGTATCGTAGAAATTTGACATCCGTTGACATTTTGGAACATCTAGATCTTGCTAACGTACTTCATAAACAATTAGTTAAAATTTCCATATGTCATTTGTACAAAATATATTAATCACTCAGCTAAAAGGAAATTGGACACACAGAAAATGATTAATTGCTTACATAGTTAAGAATAAGAAATAGCTCTATTTAACTCCTGTCGGCGGCGCAGGGGTCACCAGTTTGAGCCCCTGTCAGACCACTATGTTTTGTCCTTGAACAAAAAGTTT
>JAOBAT010003428.1:0-10815 GCA_026413305.1 Hydrozoanthus tunicans
CCCCCTCCCGTTCCCGACGGCCCTGATGATATATCAGGCAATCGTCGCCAGAAATTCTAAAGCCTGACCCATCAAATTTTCGTCGAAATACACCCAGAATACCCAGTATGGCATTTTAGGCTCGCTATAGATCGCTGGCGCTCGTTACAATTTCTCCACTTCCCCCGCCCTTCCCCACCAAAAAAAGAAAAAATCACTGACTAGTTTGCTGTGCGCCATGCTATTCTCGCGTCACTCCATTGTTATTCCAACTTCACTGGCTTCCAGTGGAACAGTGGATTCACTTTAAGATCATTCTTTTCAACTTTAAGGCAATACATGACGTCGCACCACCTTACCTAATTGAGTTGGTAGTAATTAAAGAACATGGGCCTTATAATTTACGCTCGTCCAACGGTATCATCCTTGCAACACATCCACGAAAATGCACAAAAACTCTTGGGGATCGATAATTTGGAGTTGCTGCACCTGCTTTGTGGAACGCACTACCAGTAGCATTACGCAATAGGTCTAACTTAGAGACTTTCGACACCTTCTGAAGACACATCTTTTAAAATGGCTTTTTAATACTATTTACTTGTTTTTTTAGGATTTTAAATTTAATTTGTTATTTGTAATGCGCAATAGATCATCGTATTGAAAGCGCGCAAAATAAGTTTATTAATTATTGCTTATATCATTATTGCTATTCCAGAAGATCAATCGGCAGCAAACACTTTTTGAGGGGGTAGGGGAGGGGAGAGGAGGGAGCTTTGGCTCCCAAATCGTAGGGACCCAATTTAAGCCATAAGGTTTATAGATAAGCAGTTTGGGTGCGCTTATAGCGGAATAGAATTAACGCATGTTTCAGAATGACAAGACAAAACGTTTCACAATAATTATAAACGAATAAAACAGTTCAAATGCATATTAAGGGAAGAGGATAAAGTGCTTGCACCAACGCCTTCTTTGTGGAGAGAAGAGTCTATAATACAATAAAAAACCAATACCCCTAAATCAGGTTTTGAGAAATTGAGCTCTGAAAAAGTGGGGAGGGGTGGGGTAGGGGGGGTATGTGCCGCCACCCACCACCTCCCCCCACAAAATTGGGTTCCTTAAAAATACCATTGTTTTGACTTCTTCCCTAAATGCGACTAAATCAAACGGAACGGAACAGAGTGTGAGCAAAAACAAAACAACAGGCACAAAAAAAGCCGTAACATTGTCAATCGCATGTTTGTTTGCCGGTTTTCTCGGTAGCAATCAAGAGCATACTCATATTTATGTTTCAAAATACTATATTGTTCTGAACTCCACAGGGCTAAAGCTTTCGATGAAAAATTTTGAAGTTTTTTAGAGAAACGAAAAAGGACTACGAACACACTTATACAGTAGATGGGCTTAAAAATGGGGGGGGGGAGTTATACCCGGGTGAGATAATTTAACACTTATTAACCGATAGCGAGGTCTTTACTGGGAAATCTCAGACCGAGGGCCAACTTACAGACCGAGTGTAGCGAGATTGGTAATACAAGAAAATCCAGCCCTGTCAGCAGCCAATCACAGCGCGCGTACTATCGTAGCCATATAATAAGTCCGGAACACTATCTTCCAGTCGTTGGCAAATGGATATCGGGGGGTGGGTTTTTTTATTTAACAAAATAAGGGGGCGCTTTCAGAAACCGGTTTGGATTCAATTTGGGATTAGTTGTTCCCAAGTTTAATTACGCATAATTTTTGCGTGTTATTTTTTTTATGGATTTGGAAAACCTTGGCAAAGAATTTCGGAAGCCTAAGAAATTCCTCGTTCAGTGGCAGTCAACGGCAGCAGGTAAACAAGCCAATTGGCTGACCAGTTTCCTGATGAAACCTCGCTCTAGCCTTGATGTAAAGTACCGTTGAACTCCGCCTTCTAAAGACCTAGTTAAAAGAAACACCTTATAACAGGATCTCTTTTATTGTAGCCCGGCAGAATATCACACAATACATTTTAAAAGCACCCACCCAAAGCACACTTTATGGCCACTTTTCTTTGTGTTTCTTACGATATCTCCGTCCATGATTTGAATCTACAAAATCGCTATGCTTAAATCGGGAGAATCAGTTTGAATATTTTAAGATTTGAGTTGTGTTTTTTTTTAAGATTGACCAGTAGTTTTAAAAGAGACTTTTGAATTGAAATTTTGAAACGGTTTGCTGATTTTACTCAATACTCTTTTTATTCAAACACCTTTTTCAAATTTCTCATTACGAACAAAAGTTTTGGTGTACTCCCGCCCTAATGGTACCGACGATTATTTTTTAATCACAAACAAGAGTGCTTAATCTCTGTTTTTAATCTTGTTAATACGACCACTGTGAATACACTTAGTCAAATAAGCGGAAATAGAATTAGGACTATATACAAAATGTCTCTTACAAGTCATATTGTTTTTCATTAAAACAACAAATTCGAGTAGCAATAATTATGATGACGGTGTTCAGGGACTCGTTGTCGACCACAAGTTTCGGCATTCTATGGACAGACGATGTATGCTTTCTTAGAGTGTAAGGGAAACTCTAAAACACCAAGTTAACTCGTGCGAACGATAAGTCGGATGCAAGGTGACCTGTTTGAGCGCAGGCCAAACCAGTCAAGAGATGAGTTACAGATTTTTCTTAAAAAAATTCAAGGTAATTGGCTCAACGCTGTTGTGGTGCAAGTTTTTTTCTCTGTTTGTTTTCTAACCACTGTACGTAATATATGTAGACAAATAACAGGAAAAGGGTCTCGTGGAACCAATAGAAATCGAATGATTCAAAGAGTGAACCCAACTATTTCAAGCATGCCCCTGTCAATGGATTGGAGCAATTAAAGGGTGAATTAGATATTAAGCAATAATTGAAACTAGCTTTTTTTTCAAAAAAAAACAGCCCTGATAGTACGGGCCTGTAAAAAAGCCAAAACTTCGAGGTCGTTTTTTCCATGACAAAACTCGGCTTACGGCATTTCGTGTGAGCACCATATTTTTGCTCGATTTAATTTCTCTAGTCTATCATTTGAACTTAGTTTTGAGCGCTATCCTACTATGTGTGTGGTCAGTGAAAAAACATTAAACGACCATAGAAAGGTAGCGTAAAATTAGAGCGAAACTAGAGCAAATTCAGCTTATTGATTAAGTTACAGTCAAGTCTTGATAGTCTTAAATCTAATTAGTTAGCAAACTTGAGTTACCAAACATTTTGCAGGTTTGTAAGTCTATGTAATGGGATTTCAGAATTTCCAGCATTGAATCTCATGGGAATTTTAAATGTTGCACGCGTAAAAGCACTTAATTGGCTAGATTTTTCCAAACGATAGAAGGACCCCTTTTCCTGTTAACGCCCTAGATATATATTTATGTAGGCAAGCACGTATGTTTAAGTACTTCCTATGTACACACATTTTTATTTTTTCCTATTCTTATATGACGAAGCTAAAATAAAAACAAACAAATAAAATAAAATGCAACCTCGTGCTCAAGGCCCTCTCTCTTAAGAGAAAAATACTGGAAACGAGTTTGATCAAACTGAAGCCCGCTTGCACGTCATGTTAGTTTTATAAATACGTGCGGTAGCTCGTTCCTTTTTGAAACCTTAAAAAACCACTTCATTTCCAACCAAAAGACAACAAGCCATCAAAAGCAAACACCAAGGTCACCCTCTGCAGATAAAACAAGAGTGTGTTTAATGACGAAGAAGACGAAAAAAGCGACTTCAATAAATTGTACCGGGTTATCCTGGAACCTGTGTGCGAGCACTTTAAAGGCTCAAGAGGCGTAATCGTACCCGTAGGTCAACTTAATTTGGTTCGGTATGCTGGTTTGATAGACGAGAGAGTTGTTTACGTTGCAGAAGCATTGCAGGTGAGACAGATGTTGTGACTGGCAACAGTAAAAATCATTAAAGTCCCTATCAAGCTTATTTTTTACTTTTTGGATTAAAATTGTTGATAGATACATAGATGGTTTATTTCAAATTAAGAATGGCAGCCGAGGGGCTGAAATACACTTAACTTTAACAATTCAGTAATCAACATGTTCATAAATTCGGCTACGTAAAAGGTGCTAGTTTGTAGTTAGATATGAGAATGCAGTAATAAAAAAAAATTTAAAGGCTTCTTATAATATAAAACTATTTTAAAATTCTAACAACTTAATCTAAAATTGAATTGTAAATTGTAAAACTATTTTGATTTCTCTTTGTTTTGGCCCCCCTCTTTGGAAAAAAAGGTTATTTGTTAATGCTATTCCGCTAATTTAAAATTGAGAATTATAATTTATAAAACTGTTCTGATTTCTCTTTGTTTTTACCCTTCTGTTTGAAAAGGAACGGCTTGTCCTCAAGTTATAAACCACACTTCGTTTCTCTGGTAACAAACCATGACGTTTGTGAGAACTTTTGGATATAATTTCGTTAAACAACCGCTTGGTTAGATCATTGCGTCTCTCATAAAGTGTCTCTAAGCCCACATCCTTCAGAGTCCTTGCATAGTTAAATCCTAGACCGAAAATAATTCCCATGGCTCGCTTTTGTTGTCATTTTTGAACTCAAAATTCGAACAACCAAAGAAAATTTCCACGTCTCAGTATGCTTTTTAATCAAAAAAAGATTGGAATGTAAATATTAACCGAGCAGGCCGGGGACTGGTAACCTGTGACGTAGCAGCAGTGAGTTATGTGGTTTTTGTTAAAAAAAAATTCATATCTGTTAAAAAATGTCATAAATTTTTTTTTGTCAAATAATTTCAAGGGAATAATTCATAAATTAAAGTTGTAACAATGTGAATATTGTAGCCAGAACTGAACTTTTTGAGATAAAAAGGATTGTCTCTGCTTCATGCCTCGTGCTACGTCATATGCCTCCTGCTACGTCATCGTTGCACACTTCAAGTTTAAAAAAAGCAACAGGAACGGCGAGAAAAAGTTTTAATTTCAAAAATTACTATTATTAAAGGGCTCTACTTTTCATCTGTAGCTTAAAAAGTAAGCTTGTTAGGGACTTTAAGAATTACCGACGAGATTCAGAAGGTTGCGCACGTCCCTTGATAATAGGAAATCCAGATAGGAAAGACTTCCGAGATTACATTGAAGAGCGCGAAGAGGCGATTGCAGTTGCTAAACGTCTTCAAGTTAATCCTCCGCTTAGCGAAGATGCAACAAAAAAGCCGATTCTTCAAGGTATTGGAAATACCAGTGTTGTCCACATTGCACCTCATGGGAGCATGGAACGTGTTGAAATCTATCTAGCTCCCAAGAACGATGTTATGAAAGAGTATTCCTAAATGAGTAAAAGCGGTTACATGTTAATGGTATCAGACCGGCCTAGGGACGTTCACTTAACGGCCAAGCTGGTGTTGCTAAGTTGCTGTCTAGGAGAAGTCCCGGTCATAACAAAGACCAACGAGTTAACTCAAGCTGTTTTACTTGTCCGCCATTTTACATGCACACGGCAGGGGCGGTTACAATACATAGTTAAGGCTTGGTTACATTTCATCAACTGACAAAATGCCTCTTTTAGCGTCAAAGCTGCGAAACTTTTTTAAGCTTATTAAAAATGTTTGATGTCACATGATTTGGAAGGCGGGGACCCAAATCTCACTTTCCTGGTCAATGCAAAGTTTGTGTGGCTGGTGGCCCAGTGTTTGAGCGAAAACCTCACTAGTTCGCTCTAAACGCTAGTAGAGTGTAGCTTGGAGTCTTTTCAAACCATGTGACGTCATAAATAGTCGTCGTACGTTATGAGCTTTGTTCGCACTGAATGCACTATATTTCAAAGCTGATTTGGGGGTCTTAAAATGGTCAGGTTAATACTCTTATCCATAACAGTCAAACAGGAGTGTTTGAAAGACCCTTATAACTAGAAAAATACCAATGACAAAATGGCTTCAGAAGCACTTTAAAAGCAAGTTATATACCGAGAACTAGTGTGGTTCACTTAGACATCAAGTAAACATCTTCCTTTCAGTAAAAAGCTTTGTGGATTTTACTCATTTTTATTATCACGACACGAACAACCTGTCAGATGTCCGAATGTGTTTGTGTTCTATGGCATGCGGTGTTTCGTAATGTTTTATCATGCAGACATAAAACAATGACGACCTACAAAATGCTACAATTTTGAAACATAGTAAGAAACAACTAGTTTAACTTCGTGTTCATCAATGGCCTTGCGTGAGTGGACAGAGACCTACTATATGATCCATTCACATCAACTGCTACGCATACTCCAGCTGTTGGATTCCGCTGACCAAAAATGACAATGACGCAAATAGATATAGTTGCATATAGTTGTATATAGATGTACATGTAACTATAGTATCAGCAGCTGAAAACCTGTAAATTTAGTAGTCGCATAATGAGAGAGTTTTCGTTTGTTAGCCAGTTTTGATCGTTTTCTAAAGTTTTCTACAACTCTCCTAGCTTCTGTAAACATTCAACTAGTAATCACTTAAAATGAAGAAACTTTGAACAGCCGCCTTATAAAGCAAGCAAAATTGTGAAGATCTACTTTAACGTTCCATTCCATCTAAGCAGTCCTAAATTACAATATTTTATCTCTGGAGAGAACTTCAGTTATGTGATAAACAGGCTACATCTCGCCATAAATTGGATGAGAATAACATCGAAGCGGAAACCCGCTGCGTTCTGCAAAACGAAACAAAAAAAATTAGATTTTATGGGTTCTGGATACCAGTAACTTTTATCACAAGCACACTTATATCTCAAAAGTGTTTTGTAACATCCAGCATAGCCAAAACTCCTTGACGTAAATTGCTCGACATTAAGCTGTCACAATTTCATGTCACATCATTACGAGCATTATCAACATCGCCACATTCATAATCACCTTTTTAATTAGTTCAGCTCGGGCATGATTTGGTGCATTACACCTCTATCAATGCACTGCTAATGTACCGCGAACGAACTGTAGAATACGAATTGTGTAAAAACATAAATTGATAGAAATGATTGAAAGATTTATTATATACAGTCGAAAAAATGGGATAGGTCTGCTGCCAATCCATAATCTGTGGATAAGTTTGAGCAAAATTTGGACTGATGATGTATATCGAGGTAGATAGACCATCTATCCAAGTTTCTCTCAAATTCATCCAAAGGTTGTGGGTTGGTTGGAGACTTGAAAAAAAACGCAAACTTGCCGGAACCACTATAGTTAGAATCACGAGAACCACGAAAGATTTTGACAAAATGTTTTGACCGAGATTTCTCATTTAGCAAGGTCTATCCACTGAAGTAACAACTTCATTTGCACTTTAAAGTATATGAAACTTTTGCTGATATTAGTCAATGAAATAATCAAGATTTAGGAAAAATCATACATTAAGCAGTTGACATTTAGTTACCTTTTCTTGTTTTCTTGCGCTTGCGCACAACTATACAAGCGACAACAACAGCAATGATGATCAAGAGTAGAAAGACTCCCACCACGCTACCCACAATCACCCCCACGTTCTTTTTCGATTTCTTCTTTGTTGTTACTGAACCGTGGAAGAGAAAACAAAACAACAAGAATGTTTTGTTATGCAACAATAAAAGTTAGCAGTCTCATTATTCTCTAAATGACGAGTACGTTGCGAGAGCGGGTTTGAAAATTCACAAGTGGTAAGTGACATGTGCTAAGCCTGGATAACTATAGTACTCTATGAGAAGCTGTCTTTACCTCTCGTGCATTTTGGCGGCTCGTAGCCAGTCTCACAGACGCAAACATTCTCTGCTGTACAATTGCCGTGCCGTGAACAGTTGTTTACTTTTTCACACGAAACTGCAATAAAACAATAAGAGGTTACCTAAAAATGATTTGTTTAAATCACTAGGCCTGTTTTGAATGTCGCACATCAGCCGTGATGAAAAAAAAAGGAATTCGGAGCTACAAATCTACGACGATAAAGCAGAAATGTCTTAACTCTGTCGCGCCAAACTCTAATTAACTAATAAACTATTGACATGTTTGGTGTCGGTTGTTGAAAAATTTAATGTCGTATTAAAATTAAATTTATTAATTTGTTTGATCTCGTCCTGTTGCTTAAAACGCTAAACGAACGCTAAAACGATTAGTTATGTTTTGATAAGATTAGATTTTTGTAAAAATTAATACAAACCACAACGACTTATGTTGACAGTTGAAGTAACATTTTCTGTATCTCCATTGGCTTCTTCCCTGGAAATTCCAATAACCTGAAGCTCAAACGGATTAAACACGTCAGGAACTTCGACTTTGAGTTGTTTCACTTGTGATGGCAAGAGAAAATAGGACCCATCTTCCAATCTTCCAGCGGTCAGTTGATACCCACGTGGTAAACCCTTGACAACTATACTGAGCGACTCGGAGCCATCTTTGTCTCGTAGCTTAGTGTCTATATCAAGCGCGACAAAACCGTTAGTAAAACAAGAGGCCTCAACTGATATCAGAGGGGTGTCCGCTACAGCCTGTATGTCTACCAAAAGAACTCTCATGCTAAAGGCCCGTTCATTTCCACGTACTGCAACAGCAGTGACGTTGAGTTTCAGTATTCCCGACCAGTCACTTGCAGCAGTCAGCCAGATTTCTCCAAAATCCTTCTCAGTGATTGTCGTTCTGCCTTCCTTCCTTATACCACGGGTGAGTTCCACGTGAGGTGGGAGGCCGTCAATGAAAAGCGTCAAAGTAGTGTTGGTAGTTATGTTCGTGTGGAGCCGTGCACTCAGAACCAGTTTCACTGGTGAATCCTCAAATCCTTCTGTTGACTGAACATCGAGGATTGGTGGCTCCAGTGGAGGATGGTCTGTTCATAGGGTAAACAAAGTATTCGTCTTTATTAAAAAACACAAAATTTAAAGAAAGGTTTTAACTAAACATTTGTCAATTTTAAGTCAAGCAGATTGTAAGAACTGCAGAATACCCTGCTTCCTAGTACCATCTTTTTTCTTGATTTTATTGCACATCTTTTGTTATAGAACAAGGAATGCTCAGTAATAAATTACCGTAGAGGCAGGGTGTTCTGTAGTTAAGCAAGACTATCTAAATTAAAGAAAGCTTTTACTGAAATTTGTCAACTTTGAGGCAAGCAAATTATAGGAGCAACTGCAGGTTACCCTA
The DNA here is from genome assembly GCA_026413305.1 of Hydrozoanthus tunicans. Lineage (NCBI taxonomy): Eukaryota > Metazoa > Cnidaria > Anthozoa > Zoantharia > Hydrozoanthidae > Hydrozoanthus > Hydrozoanthus tunicans. The sequence continues at coordinate 9,097 of JAOBAT010003428.1, forward strand.
CAACCTAGAATCACCTTTTGTTCTTGATTGTAATGCACATCTATTTTCATAGAACGAGGAATGCGCAGTAATAAATTACCGTAGTCCCAGGGTAGTCTCTAGCTAAGCCAAACTACCCAAATTAAAGTAAGAACATTTGTTAGCTTTAAGGCTAGCTTTGGATCTTAAAACTTAAACGGTACATCCACAGCTGGTAAGGCGCCAGTCTGTTGTGCAGGAGATCCGGCTCTATTTCTGGTTGATGTATCCTATCAAACGCGGGCTGGGCCGCTCTTCGCGGCCTATCTTTACAGCTGTTCCCGGGGAACTTAGCTTTTTTAAAACATATATGAACCTGTTGTTTAAACGTCAAATATTATTCGCATCACTATCATTACCATCGCCATTATTATGGGTAACAAGGGATATGTCACTCTGATCCGTTTAAGATTTTTAGCAAAACTTGAACATGTAACTGGTTGGTTGACATGTTTTTGGTTTTACCTTCACGTAAACGTTGAAGTGCATATGAAGTGAAAATTTTAATTACTCCAGTTGGTGGACCTTGCTAACTAAATAAGTATTAGCGGTAAAAATTTTTTGTCAAATTCTTTTATGGTTCTTGAGATATTTTAATAAAAAATAAAAAAATTAATTGTTAAAACATCCAATGTTTTCAACTGATGACGTCTCTAGTGTTCCCGACAAATTTGCATTTTCTTAAAATTTGTTACCAATCAGAAACCTTTGAATAAACTTAAGCCAGACTTACGCTGATGATATGTCTCGAGGTAGATAGATCATTAGTCGGCTCAAACTCGTCCAACGGTTATGGTTTGGCGACAAATTTTAATAAAATGCAAATTTGTCGGAACTACCATTAAAACACAATTAGCAAGATCTACCCACTGAAGTAATAAATATTTTAAATTTATATCAATCGGTGGCGGACCGGGGAGAAGGGACTGGGCACTAATAATTTGGTTCGGGGGGCCTGGCCCCCGAAAAATTCTAGATTGGAGTCTCAGGTTCTATAACGATTCATTACAATTCTACTATGCCCCTCCCTCCATGAAGTAAGCTTCCGCTGACCATGCTAACTACTGGCTTTGGTATTAAAACGTGACGTGACGCCTAACAGCTCAAAAAAGGGGGATTCGGATTAGGACGACATTGTTTTTGACTCTATCCTCCAAATTCGCAGTTAAAATGAAGAAATCGCAACTACATCTTCCAACAGAAGCAATTGTAAATGACAATATACACATAAAATTCTTTTGAATGCAAGGCCACACTATTCTCAACTCCGCAGTTTGGCCAAAACCTTTACGCATGCGCACAGCTGTTTCACCTAAGCAACTACAAAGAAAGTGAACGAAGAAACCGTGGACAATTTTTGTGTCTATAACAACCAGTTTCACAATTACAATACCAGATCAAAAGATTTATTTCATCTTCCTCAAACTAGAACCAAACTTAGACGATTTTCTCTTCGTTATGAAGGTCCCAAAATATATAATTCCATTCCAGATAACATCAAAAGCTGTTTAACTTACACAACATTTTCTAAGAAATTGAAAATGTACTTTATTTCCTTTTATAACTAAGTCTTAAGAGTGAGTCCATGAGAGCACCAGGCAGGTGTGCTACATACCATCTCTCTGATTTCGTTGAAACTTGGCAAGTTTATAGGGTCTATCCTAAAACTCAAATATACGAAGTGGCTTGCTCATCCGATTT